>JAJIYU010017634.1:0-11592 GCA_030144865.1 Tinospora cordifolia | reverse complement strand
TTTCTTCCAAAAATTCTATTTATCATTCTAAAAATCTGATAATTACTCCAAAAATTCATAAATCCATCCTATAAATTATTTTCCTCAAGAAAACACATTTTTCTAATATTTCATTGTGTTTTCTCCTTAAAATTGTATTTTCTTGAATTATTTTTATTCCCTTTAATAATTAATCTGAAATTGAGAAAAATTGGAAAAAATTTTGTATTTTCTCATTATAATTCTAGAAAGTTCATTGAGTACATGAACGTTGGACTCGTCGTTCCGATGTTAAAAATGGGGGTCGTCACACTCTAATTCTCCTTAATTTCGTACTTTCTAATTTTTGGAGCAAAATGACTATTTTTCGGTATTTTGTTTTGGATTTTAGAAATAATTTTTGGATATAAAAACCTATTTTTTGGAATTTTCAAAATTTTTTCGTATTTTAATTTTTTCTTTATTCCAGTTCCTAGGATTTTCCTTGAGACACACATATGGGTTTGATTTGGGCCGTTGGATTGATCTTGGATCAATCAACAAAAATTGGAGTCTCGATCGCAGCCGTTGGATTTCCTTGAGCGCATCAACAGTTTACGATATATCTAACACGACTTTGATCTTAACCGTCCGATGATCCTCAAGCGCAGCACAATTCGCGATTATCTTACACGGCTTTGATCTTGACCGTCGGATGATCCTCGATCACGGTGTGTGGATCTAATTTTGCGATCAATGAATTCCATTATGGCCACACGATCATTGTCAAGTTTCATTCGCGGATCTCTGGCCGTTTGATTTTGATGATCCAGTGCACCCGGGCGTTCGTTTTGGTTTTAATCCCATTCGTTGGATTTTAGTAGATCGATTGTGGACCGTAGGATGTATTTTAAGGTTTTTTTTTAGCCGAATTTCTTGCTTTCTTTTTGAATTTTTGCCAAATCTCGATCCAAATTGACTTTCTAATCCTGTTTTCATTAAAAATTGCACATATCCTTATATTTTTGGCTACGATATCCCATAATATTATATTCATATATTTTCTTCTAAAAATCGACTAAATTGATTTTTATTCCTCTTTTGGGTAAACTATGACTTGCCAAAATTCTCATTCGTCAAGTCTGTATAATTTTCTAAGTAAAAATTCAAATTTCATATGAATTTTTCGAGATGTTACAACCTACCCACCTTAGAAAAAATTTCGTCTTCGAGATTTGTACATATTTTGGTATTCCTTATGAATAGATACAGGTACTTCGTCTTTATCTCACTTTCGAGTTCTCACGTGGCTTCTTCTACCCCGTGATGTTTCCACAACACCTTCACTAATGGGATATCCTTTGTTCTTAGATTCTACACCTTGTAGTCAAGGATTCTAACTGTTGTTTCCTCGTAGGTAACATCATATTGAATATTCACTTCCTCCCAGTGAATGATGTGAGAGGGGTCAGGTTCGTATTTCCTCAACATGGATACATGGAATACGTAATGTGCTAAAGTCATCCGGTTTGGTAGATCCAACTCATAAGCACATTCCCCTATTCTTCTAAGTATTTCATAAGGTCTGACAAACCGTGGAGATAACTTCCCTTTGAATCCAAACCTTTTGATACCCTTCTGAGGACTGTTCCTCAAAAATACTTTGTCCCCAACTTGGAACTCTAATAATCTTCTCCTTTTGTCAGCATAGCTCTTTTGACGGCTCTATGCAGTGGTCAGTCTCTTTTGTATTAACTTGACTTGGTTGCTCGTTTCTTCCACCATGTCTGGCCCAGTTAATAGTTGATCTTCAAGTTCAGCCCAACAGGTAGGTGATCTATAGGGTCTTCTATAAAGAGCTTCGAATGGAGCCATTTTTATGCTTGCGTGATAACTGTTGTTGTAGGCAAACTCCGCCAAGTATAAGTACTTGCGCCAATTACCCTTGAAGTTTAGAACGCAAGCCCTCAACTTATCTTCCAAAATCTAGGTAACTCTCTTAGACTGACCATCCGTTTGAGGGTGAAAGGTTGTACTCATGGTAAGCTTACTACCCATCTACTTTTGTAGACTCTGCCAAAACTGTAAAGTGAAGCGAAAGTCTCTATCAGACACGATAGTTTTGGGTACACCATAAAGTCTGATGATTTCTTTCGCAAAGATTTCTCCCAGCTTGCTGACTTGGTCTGTGGATCTGATTGGCAAGAAGTGAGCCACTTTGGCGAGACGATCCACTATCACCTAAACAGTGTCTTCTCCTTTTTGGTTCCTGGGTAAACCACTGACGAAGTCCATGGTAATGTTATCCCACTTCAATTCAGGGATTGGGAGTGGTTGTAACAATCCAGAGGGTTTTTGGTGTTCTACTTTCACTTGTTAGCATGTTAAGCACTTAGAGGCATATTTAGCTATGTCCTTTTTCATTCCTCTTCATCAGTAGGTTTTCCTAAGGTTCTGGTACATCTTATCCCCACCAGGGTGCATGGTATACTTGGTCTGATGAGCTTAATCAACTACGACCTGCTTGCTCTGTCCCTGTTGAGGTACACATATCCTTTCTCTGAGTCTTAGGATGTTTTCAGCATCCATCCTGAAATCAGTATGCTTTCCTTGCTACTCCTTCAATTAATTGAGCCAGCTACTTGTCTTGCTTCTGTTCATCCCTGATCTAATGTAATAGGTCTGGTTGGCAAGACATATTGTAAAGATAGGCTTCTTTTTCGTTAAGGTTTACACCCAACCTAAAATCTTCAATCAGCTGGTACATCTAGTCTTTTTCTTCCTCCTGTTTGTTGAACTTCCTACTTAAAGCATCAACCACTACATTGGCCTTCCCCGGATGGAAGTGTAGTTGAAAATCATAGTCTTTTAAGAACTTCATCCATCTCCATTGCATGAGGTTCAACTCCTTCTGGGTGTAGATGTACTTCAAGCTCTTGTGATCTGAAAATAGCTCAAATTTCTCACCAGAAAGCTAGTGTCTCCAAATTTTCAGGGCAAACACAATGGCCGCTAGCTCAAGGTCGTGAGTAGGGGTAATTTCTCTCATGGACCTTTAGTTGTCTTGAGGCAAAAGCGATGGCTTGCTTTTCTTGCATTAAGACTAGGCCCAATCTACTCAGTGAGGCATCAATATACAGTGTGTACATAACACCAGGAATTGGGATGACTAGAACAAGATCCATAATCAATCTTGTCTTCAGTTCTTGGCATGTTCGTTCACATTTCTCATCCCACTGGAACTTAACTCCTTTTCTGATCAACTTAGTCATAGGTTCTGCCAACTTGGAAAAGTCCTTAATGAACCTTCTGTAGTAGCTTGCCAAGCCTAAGAAACTTCTGATTTTTGTTACTGTCTTGGGTTTCTTCCAGTTTATAACAGCTTCCACTTTATCTGAATCTACAGAGATGCCTTTTGCTGACGCTACATGGCCAAGGAACTTGACCGTCCTCATCCAGAACTCACACTTACTGAATTTAGCATATAACTGGTTTCTTCTGAGCGTTTCTAGCATGATCTTCAAGTGTTCTAGGTGTTCAACTTTTGACTTACAGTATATTAGTATATCATCCACAAATACCACTACAAACTGGTCAAGGTACTGTTTGAACACTCGATTCATCAAATCCATGAAGGCAGCCGGGGCATTGGTCAAACGGAAGGACATCACGGTGAACTCGAAATGTCCATATATTGTTCTAAAGGCCACCTTGTGAATGTCAAACTCTCGAATCCTCAACTGATGATATCCAAAAGTAAGATCAATTTTAGAGAAATGAGTGGCTCCTTGTAATTGATGAAATAGGCCGTCAATCCTTAGTAAAGGATATTTATTCTTTATTGTAGCTTGATTCAACTTCCAATAGTCGACACACAGTCGCAAGGAACCATCCTTCTTTTTCACAAATAGTACTGGGGCTCCCCAGGGTGATTCATTCGGCCTGATGAAACCTTTCTCCCTAAGCTCATCCAGTTGAGTTTTCAGCTCAATTAGTTCTATTGTTGCCATTCTATTAGGAGGTATGGCTATAGGGTTGGTTCCAGGGTGAAGTTCAATCTTGAACTCTAACTCTCTCGCTGGTGGTAGTCCAGGTAAGTCATTTGGGAATACATCCTCGTACTCATTGACTACAGCTAGGTTATGAATATTCTTTAAGTCAGTAGGTTCTCCTTTCGAGAGCTCCTTAAACTCATTCGTCTATTTCAAGCAATTCAGCAAAGCTAGGGTTGGACTTCTTGGTAATCTCCGCATATCCCCATAGATTTTAAAGATCTCCCTAGAAGGTAATGTCATGGTTACCCGTCTCTTAGGACAATCTATCTGGGCCTGATACTAGTCTAACCAATTCGTCCCCAAGATTACATCATAGCCATAGAAAGGTAGGGTATATAAGTCGACTGTTAAGAGTTTATCCCCAAACCTTAGGTCACAACTATACATTCTTTTTGAAGTCACTGTGATCCCCATTGGTGTGGACACATTCAAAGTTACAGGTAGTGTTTTCGTCACAAGTTGTAACCTATCAGCTAGTTCTTCAGAAACAAAGGATTTAGAGGCATCCGAGTCAAACAACAGTCTCACAGCAACGTTAAACAGTAAGAACGTATCTTCTACTGCAGGGGCCTGGTCTTCCTGGGTCTCAATTGCAAACATTCTAGCCTGGTTCTAACCACAGCCTTGGTTTTGCCCCTTATTGGCATTCTGATTATGTCTGGCTTGAGATCGCCCATTCTGACTTCCCTCCTGAGTATTCTATTGTTGCTACTGGGAAGCCTGAGCTGGTGCAGTTGGGCAATTTTTTGCCAAATAACCCTTCTGCTTACATACGAAACATAATCCCAACCTCTTACCTTCTTCCCTTGACTCGTCCTTGTTCTGCCCCTAATTCTGTGGAGCCTTACCACTTTTGTTTTTCTTCTGGGTCCCTTGTTGGTCTTTTCTATTTCTATTCCGCTTACTCTTTCCTCTCAACCTTTGTTCCAGGTTGAGTTCTTGTTCTAGGATTAAAGCTCGTTCTACAACTTCTTTGTAGGTTCGGAGGCCCAATGTCATGATATGTGTCAAATATTCATGCTATCATGGCTCTAGATTCAGTTTCTAGGTTCTCGATTTGTTTAGTTGCCTAAAGTCTTTCTTCTAGGTTTTTTCCATGCATGTGTACAGGATTTGGGTTCAAAGCACATAACCAATAAAGCATGCATATCACACAATCATACAATCACGCTAGCACAGCAAGGTTCCAAGCTTCCACCTAAGCTTTCAGGTTCAAGTGTCTCATACCACTCTACCCCTTCGACTTAGGCTTTCACTCAGAATAGAGGCGCACCCAAAAAATTTCGCAAATGTCTCGATAACTAAGGTTCCCGAGCCCACTATACTCCATGATCCCATACCAGCGAGCATAGAGAAACTCGTTCTGGCAGAGTTACTGATCATTCACCACACATGGTCCATCATTCTCCCAGTCCAGGCTTCCTCCATACCCCCGAATTCCTATGCATCCCATAATACATAGAAATTGAAAGATACAGAAGCTTCCCGGTCTCGTGCCCTGATCAAACAATTTTTTATTTTCGCACAAGTTTCAGTCTCTAGCCTATGTCCTAGAGGTTTATGCTTTTGATCCACTATGCCACCCATGGCTACACCCGTTTCTACCTAAAGCCTTTTTTCTAGACCTAGGGTTCGGTTCTGGTTGACTTACAACCTCTATCTGGCCAAGATACCACCTTTGGCATCTTTTTCGACTTCTATTCAATTCCTTGCCTTAATTTTCCACCTTCTAATTTTCTTTTATCGAAAATAAGAGTGTTCTTCAACTCAGACCACTCATGTGAACTGGTGGGACAACCTCTAGATCGGGCAACGAGACCGAAGTCTGCTTAGCAAACACGATTTCTAGGGCGGGATAACCCACCTCCCTTTCAATATTTAACTTCACTCGGGACAAAGCTTACCCACTATCAGCTCAACTTGTAGTCTTTGTATCCAAACAAAACATTTTCAAAATATATATTTCCTTTTTGAAAACACTTTCTAAAACATTTTTCAATTTCAAAAATAAAGGGTAGGGCATTATAATTTCAATTCAATTCAAGGTGAAGCCCTAATTTGGGTTTCTGATTCTTGTCCAGTGTTTCTACTAACTAGGTTCTGATATCGCACTAGGTATCAGAGGAGTCTTTCTATTCTTGGCCTAGTAACTAATGCCTAGGTTCTGATACCACCTTTGGTATCAGAGTAACTTTCTATTCTTGGCCCAGCAACTAATGCCCAGGCTCTTATACCACCTCTGTAACACCCTAACACGCGTATCTTTAAGGAGTGTACATTGCCACCGTTCTCTTGACAATGGACTTAACAAAATCGCGGGTCAGGCTGATGCTACATTACAAGTGACACACGCTTGTTCTTTTCTTTTCAATATCTCGTGCCTTTGTATAAAAATTCAAGAATACAAAACTTTCAATAAAATCAAAGCAAATTAAAAGAGATAAAGAAATCCAACTATTTTATTCATAATAGAAATTGAGAGTACTAAACTCTTCAAAAAAAACTAATTATTACAGCGGAAGACATCAAAATAATTTTTAGTAGAAAAACATAAAAACTTTGGGCAACATGCCCTAAAAATTCTAAAAAATATAATATTGTACACTTTCTAAGAAACTATCTATATATTCAACTGTTTCATGGGTTCATGTTCCTGAAAAATAAGAAAGGAAGGAGTGAGCACATAACCCAGTGGATCCTTTTCGAACAACCATCTTTCATATTCAAACTCATAACACAATCATAATTCAAACAATTGCAATCATTAGGAGTTTCAAACAACAATTTGTTTAAGTTGAGTTTCAGACCAAAAGGGCCTTTAATCCCTTGATGTTCTTAACTAAGTAAATAGGGCCCACTCGGCATCAACCCGTTAGTGGCACATGTCGGCATCAACCCGTTACACATGGTGATCCACCAGTGGTACACGACCCACAAGTACTTGGGTCTGGAAACTATATGATATAACTCATATGAAAAGAACTTCCATAGTGTCGCCATGACCACTATGATGGTACGTGGTTATTATCTCCATCATCTTAGATTAATTTTCATATCATGATCTCATAAAATAAACTTCAGATTATGAAATCAAACTAAAATTCAGAATATACATAGTCAATTCATGATACTCTCATAAAACATGTATCATACTTTAATTTAAAAACCTAAGCATGATACTGACATGGCATGAATGATATGATTGCTCAAATATGAATCAAAACTAAAATACTGAAATAAACATTTAAAATTCTAAAACTGAGATTGAAAATCTTTGAATTCAGTGAAAAACACACAACAATGAACATGCCGTTGGATTCATTCGCAAATCTCTGGCCGTTGGATTTTGATGATCCAGTGCACCCGGGCGTTCGTTTTGGTTTTAATCCCATTCGTTGGATTTTAGTAGATCGATTGTGAACCGTCGGATGTATTTTAAGGTTTTTTTTTCAGCCGAATTTCTTGCTTTCTTTTTGAATTTTTGACAAATCTCGATCCAAATTGACTTTCTAATCCTGTTTTCATTAAAAATTGCACATATCCTTGTATTTTTGGCTACGATATCCCATAATATTATATTCATATATTTTCTTCTAAAAATCGACTAAATTGATTTTTATTTCTCTTTTGGGTAAACTATGACTTGTCAAAATTCTCATTCGTCAAGTCTGTATAATTTTCTAAGTAAAAATTCAAATTTCATATGAATTTTTCGAGATGTTACAGATAAGAACATCAAGTTGACCCCTTTCAATCTAATTTACAACAAAAAATAATAAATTGATTGAATCACTTAATGATTATAAGTGTTTGATTTGGATGTCTTATTGATTTGGAATAACGATTTAGTTGTTTTAGAATGATCCACCAAGCTTTGTGCTCACCCTTCCTATTTTACCTTTTTAGGAAATTGATCATGTTGAAGAAGCATTACAATAGTTAGGATATTTCATTTAGAAAGTTTCTATTTAAATGTAAGGGCATGTTGCCCAATTTTGAATATTCTACTATACTTTGAACATGAGTTATGTAATCTTTCCTCTTTTATTCATTGAATAAAATTAAAGATTTCTTTTATTTCTCTTTGATTTGTCTTGTTGAAATTATGTTTATTTAACTGAGTTGAGTACTCTTAATGTTCAATAAGACTTGGGATAAAAGAGTTAGAAAGTCAAGTGTGAGTCACTTATAAAAGTAATACCGGCCCAGCCTGTCGTGTGGTCAAGTCCACTTTGAATTTCGAAGTCGGGGTGTTACACATAGATTTTCATTCAATACTGCGGTAGGGTACCATGGTAATCAAACTTTGTTTCTAATTTGATTTATGGGCAATTCAATGGACTACAATAGTTGCATTTTCAATTATCATGATAATTAATTGAAAAGGTTCTATTTTAATTTCTTGGGCATTTTCGGTGCACTACCACGATAGTCAATGGGTAATTTCTTTGCTACGTTCTATTTTCTGTTCCAGTTTGCCAAATCTTTTGTACATCAAATTATACGTCTATTTTACTATAATTTTATGAATTTTCTAAGGATTATAATTTCATTCATTTTTTATTTAGTTTATTTATCAAATTTTAGCACAATTTTCGAGGTATTACATTGGTACACCATGGAGTCTTACTATTTCTTTTACATAAACCTCTATTTGTTTGCTATCTAGGTATGTATATCGAATGGGTAGGAAATGTACTACCTTAGCGAGGCAATCTACAATCACCCACACAATAGCTTCTCCCTTTTGATTCTTGGGTAATCCACTAACAAAATCTATCGTGATATTATCCCATTTCCACTTTGGTATAAAGAGATGTTCTAGCAATCCTATGGTTTTTCTGTGCTCAACACTTACCTATTGGCAAGTTGAACGCTTAAAGACATAAATAGAAAGGTCTCTTTTCATTTCTCTCTGCCAATGTGTCTTCTAGAGGTTCTAATACATCTTATCGCCAACTAGATGCATCATATACTTAGTCTGATGTACTTCATCCAATATAATCCTTCTACTTTCCCCACTCTCTCAATATGCCATCGGCATCGATGTTGAAATTAGTATGTTTCCCCTGTCTGACACCTTCTATTAGGTCTATTATCCATTTGTCCTATTTTTGTTCATCTCTTATATGATGTAAGAGATCCGACTAGCAAGTCATAGCATATAAAAACACCTGTTCCCCACATAAAATTATACCCAAGTTATAAACATTAATTAGTTGGCACGTTTGTTCCCTTTCCTCATCTTTCCTACTAAGTGCATTGTCTGCCACATTAACTTTTCTTAGGTGGTAGTGTAGTTGAAAATCGTAATCATTTAGGAATTTCATCCAACTTTGCTATCTACGATTCAACTCCTTCTAGATATTGATATACTTTAGACTTTTATGTTTTGACAATAGATCAAATTTCTCTCCATAGAGATAATGCCTCCAAATATTTAGTGTAAACACAACTATTGCTAATTCCAAGTCATAAGTAGGATATTCTATTCATAAATCTTCATTTGTCACGAGGCATATGCAATAACCTTTCCATTTTGCACCAATAGCACACCCAATCTATTTTTTGATGCATCTGTATATAAGACATATTCAACACCATGAGTAGGGGTAGCCAATATAGGTACTAAAGTCGGCCTTTTCTTCAATTCATGGAATGATTTTTCATAATTGTCATCCCTGTAATACCCAAAAGATTTTATAAAGTTTTGGTAAATTTAAAAAAAATAATTCAAGCACAATAAACCTTGGAAAACCCATAAAATCATGGTTTATGAGATGTTTGATCAATGTACAAAACAATTAGCAATTCAAAATGATATCGAAACTCTGCACAATAAACAACCACCTATTACCACGGTAAAGAATTGGGTTACCGCAGTAACGTGAGTAGAATGCAAAAAATCCAGAAAATAGCAACATTCTAGTTACCATAGTAACGCTAGTGATTACCACAGTAACATAACTCAAACCTAGAGAGTTTAGGGTTTTGGTTACCATGGTAATACTTTGAGTTACCACAATAACACATAATATACATATATATGTAAATAGTGCACTGAAAAACCCTAATCTTTATTGTGTAACCCTATAGTTGCGCACTTACTTCCAAGAACCAATACCAGCCACCCCTAATCGACTTGTTCCTCCTCCTAGACTCATTTTGAACTAGTTTTAATACATTTCATGCCCTTCTAACAGTCCCACAAGCATTATTAGAGAATAAACTACACAGTCTGTGAAGAGCTTGAATTGTGGCACTAGTCTAAATAGTATTGCAAAGGTAAGGTCCCAGTTCATGCTAAATCTATGTAGTAAATCGTTATTGAAGCATGGTTTAAAGATGTAAACTATTCTTTCACTATAACATAATAAAAGACGTGTTTAGAAGCATTCCAGCGAATTGAACAAGAAGAACAATGAGAAGGACAAGATATAACCCATTTATATTCTACATAATACCCGTTTTTTTGTGTCCTAAGATAGTGCGTTTAAGTCCCCTACATTGGACGAAATGCGAGCTGAAAGAAACGCACAAGAATTTCTCTAGTTACCATTGTAACTTACCATGGTAATGCGTGAAAAACCAATCTATGCACTGGCTACCATGGTAACTGACTGTGATAATGCAATGCAAACAGAGGGCTCCTCTCTGGTTACCATGGTAATGTGTCCTAGACCCTGCTTTTGAGTTTTTATGCATAGATCCGAGTGATTGTGATAGTACACTTATCTACTGCATTACATAGAAGAATAATATGATAGTAAACACCTGATATTACTTAAATGCACACCATTTACTACTTAGATTAAGTGGACATTAAATCATGGCTTAAGGATACTGAATTATGATATCAAACCATTATAGGTTGAGGATTTAAAATTTCAGAACAAGGATTAGAACAAGCGGAACATAACAATAGGTGGAAGTGACTACCTGAACTCTTTAGTTATATTTTGGTTCAAATATTGAACATGATTGTGTTTTTATTATTAATTATTGTTTAGAAGCATGCTAAGAATGGAAGTGACGGTTATGAATGTCTATTTATCTTTTATGTCGGTTTATAGCATGCCATACGTTGTATGAATGCTTAATACAGTTTAGAATATATGTTATGCATGTCATGTGATGAATAATATGATTAATGTGATTACGAGCATGATAACTTGTCTATTTTTATCCATTGGTTATTTATATTAGATATTTGAAATATGGATATACTTGTGGTCATAAATCAAAGATGATAAAGAGAATTAACCACGTACCAGCAAAGTGATTGAGATATTGTGGCAATAGTTTGGCATCATCATGGGTATTCCTAGCCCTAGGCAAGTCTCTGATTGAAATGGTTCTGTGAGTCTAAGTGAGACTTCACCCCCTGGTTTGATAATCAGTTGAGGCATCATGTAACACCCCAACCCCCACATTCTTTGATTTGAGAGTTGGACATAACCATCGTTCCTTTTGACAGTGGACTTAACCAATTGGCGGGTCGGGCCGGTGTTACTTTACAAGCGACACACACTTGACTTTCTATTTTTCAATACCACTTGCCTTAGAGTAAATTCAATAG
>JAJIYU010017633.1:0-11584 GCA_030144865.1 Tinospora cordifolia | reverse complement strand
AGCACAACCGCTCCAAGGTGCTCCCTTGATCTACTGTTCGTGAGGGAAGTTATGGACGGTTCCATAACTTCCCTAGATGAACATCCGAGTGCCATTTGTCCTGGACAGTTCTCCAACCGAGTCAACTGCTAGTAACTCCTTCTCCAGGTGGCAATCCGGCTTGTGTTCACGTAAATGGGGTTGGTTACCTATCCCAACCCCCTGTCCGTGCCATCCCTTGTTCTGTCATGTGCCTACACGTACAGAACATCAGCAACCGTCAAGTCATCCGGCAACTGTTTTGTGCAACCTGCTCCGAGGTGTGCACACGCGCTTGGTCCTTGGCCTGCCAAGCAAGGCATCCTTCGGTGATCTGAGTCAAGGGTCTAACAGAAGGCCACTAGAGGTCGATTCAATATCTAAAATACTACACACTTGGTATAACAATCAATATAAGCGTTATAAGCAGCCAACTAGTTCATACTTAGGATGGCATCAAACTCAAAAATTCTAATACCTGTAGATCTACCACAGTCTCTAAGTCACCGACATGTATCACACAATGCTCACAAATCATATTGGGGTGAATACGTTCCCCCGCAAAAGTACTCAATACAAGCCAAGTGGATGCCCTAATGCAACAACCCAATATTTTACGAGCGTGTACACATCGCGTGTAAAAATAAAATAAAATATTATTTTGTAGAAAATGAGAATTTATAATGACATAACAAAAAGAAAAATATAAATAATAGTTCTACAAAAAATAATAATAATAAAATAAAAATATTGATTTTAGAATTAATAATGTTTAAATTAAAAACACGAGGTTTGCAAAAAAAATAAATAAATAAAAGTAAAATAAAATAAAAAATAATAATCATAATAATAATGAACGAGTTAAAATCTTAGTTTCTTTAAATTTATACATAGAATTATGGTTTGAAAAAATAAATAAAAATATTACGATGCTTCGCGAGAGCGCAAAGGCACTCGCGTGATGGCGCAAGTGGTACAAAAATGAAAATAAATCAAATTTAATCACGTGTGTACACGTCGCTTTGCGAAAAAGAAAATAAATATAATAAATAATTTTTCGAATCACAAGAACATGAAACAAAATAAAATAAAATAAGATGGCATGCTCTGTTTTTTAAATTGAAAAATCCTAAGAACAAACCAGATTTTTCTGGTTCATCGGTGGAAGGGATCTCTGGAAAATGCATGGATTGGTTTGGGCGGTAAATGATCAAAATTTCTGGATAATTGAAGCAAGATAAAATCAAAATCTTGAAGAAGAAGAAGAAGAAGAACCGAAGAAGAAGAAAGAAGAAAACGGAAGCTAGGGCTTTGATTTTCGAAGTTTGGGGTGTTCATTGTTTAAAAAGAAAAAGACGAAACCAAATTTAAAGCTTGGTTCAAAATCTATTTTTGGAGTTTCAGATTGTGCGTTCAACTGAAGATGGAAGAAGCAACGATGGGGTTTTTGTCTTTCATTTCATGAAAAAGAGGAGTCTTGTTGGGTAACTGGTTCAAAAATCTGAATTGGGACATTAAATTAGAGCAAGAAAGAAGAAATCTGAAGTTAGAGATTTGAATTTCTGGGTTTTAGGGCATCCGTGTAATCAAAGAATAAGAAGCAAAAAAATTAGATTTCGTGGGTTCAAATTTCTGGATCGTAGTTTTGGGTAAAATCTGGAATTTGTGATTCAGAAACTTGAGGTTGTTCAATAGAAAATAGAAGATGAAAGCTGCAAGTCCTATTCATTTCCTAGGTTTTTCAGTCATCAAAACAGGGAGGATGATGATTAAAATTCTAGTTTAAAATATGGTTGTGTTGTGAATCAAATTTTTGTTGTGTTTGGACATTTTGACTTGGTGAAGAACAAGAAATTTGGGTTTTGGATTAGGCGTTCAGCAAAAATTTGAAGAAGCAGCGGCAGCTGATTTCTTTGGTTTATTTTGGGTCACGGTTGTTACAACAGAGGAGAAAGAAATTTGGGCTTGCTTTTTTGTGCATGGTGTGATGACCCATATTTTTGGCATAGGATTGACAGATCCGACATATATGTACTCTATATATTTTCTGAAATTTTAATGAGAAAATACATAATTTTTTTCTAATTTTTCTCAATTTTGAGTTAATTATTAAAAAAATAGAAATAATATGAGAAAATGTGATTTTAAAGGAAAAACACACGAAAATATTAGAAAAGTGTGTTTTCTTGATGAAAATAATTTATAGGATTAATTTATGAATTTTTGGAGCAATTATCAAATTTTTAGAATAATCATGGAATTTTAGAATGATGAATATAATTTTTGGGTGAAAAATATGATTTTTAGAAAATTATTCAATTTTTAGAGAAAATAATTGAATAAATGATGAAATAGTGTCTAATAGTAGCATTTTGATGAAAAATGATGAATTAACAATTTTTAATAATTTAGAAAAAAATGTGAAATTTTAGTATATAATACATATATATAGGTATATGTATATGTAAATAAGGAAAATAAACGCAAAAAAAAAAAATTTGGACTCGGCGCACGGACCGAGCCTCAGTCGGGCCTAGGGCTCGACTCGTGTGCGCGATAGCGCACTGGCTGATAGCCCGCGCGCCCTTGCGAGCCCAGCATGGGCTAGCCCACACCTGGCCGGCCCACACGCCAGATGGGGTCCATAAGCCAAATAAAACCCCCTTGTTCTTTTGTCCTCTTGTGCGTGAAATATCTAATTTTTGGCCAATTTTTGTACAAATTCCAGCAAATTTTCCAGCAAAAGCCAGGGGAACTCATGGTTTATAATCCATGGTTTTGCCATCACTTCATGGCCTCCATTTTGGCCAATGAAGGCTGCTAACTAGGCATCCAGCATGTAAGGTCGAGTGCCACCTGGGAGCCACATGTCACCTACACCCTTGCCAAGCAAGCACTCCCATGCAACAAAAATGGCTTCCTTAAGCTCAAAGTCTAGAAATTCCAGATTTCTGTAGCAAACTTTCCCAGCTGAGATCTTCTTCAATTCTCAACCAAATCCAAAAAACTATAGCTTGATTTGAAGCTTGTACCACCACCTACAAAGTTCCACAAGTGGTTTGACCAGTCTTGGAGCTGTCTGAAGCAGAAATCATCAAGAAGAGGGTTGTCCACACTGTTTAAACCCAGAAAAACCAGAAAGTGTGTGCTGGAACCACCTTTGAAGCCTTAGACCTTGGTCATTTCCAGTTCATTTTTGAAGGTAAAACGGTTCACTCCCCTTATTTTCGTATGTACTTTCACCTCCAAGAGTTAGAGAACGAAAAATAGGGCTTTGTGCATGATCTTAGGACCCTTGAAGTGGATTACTTACTCACTGTCACAACTGTGTAACAAAGACAGTTGGAGCAACCTTGGTAAAGTTCACTCTTGAACCACTCTAGGCACGTCCCTGAGGTAAAAATCTGTCATTCTACTCCTTATCATGAGTATTCAAGTGTCTAAGTGGTAAAAACCAGAAATTGAAACGTTTAATATGTTTTATAAGTCACTGTCGCTAACTATTAGACATACTATTGCAACAGTGCCGACAGAAACTGTTTGAAACTAGAATAAGATCTATATTCGAGACACCTAAAGGCTCGAAGTCTTTCGGGCTGGAACCAGAGGCATTGTAAACCCCATGGTAGGGTCCTAGAAAGGTATAAAAACTTGCCCTTGAACTCTTGTGGATGTGTCTTGTTATACATGCAAATATGTCATGATTGTAGGGTGCTAGAATATATTTCTTATGTTCTTTAGAATATAGCAGAATATTGATGGAATGATGGACATGTTTTTGGTGTTGCATGTTACTGATTTGAAGTGGTTGTGATTAATGGATGTATGATGACCTGTAAACTACAACTAGACACAAGAAACAACCCATGAAATAGTAGTTTAATGAGGGAGAACACTAGAAAGATAATGGAATCTATGAACCCAGAAATTTCCTGCAATCTTGCTGAAATTTCTGAGATAAAATTTACTGACCAATCTTAGGTAGATTGAGCTGAAATTTGGTGGAGAGATCCTTAGATATGTCTAGAAGTTTCCTACCAAATTTCAGGACATTCTAATGTGTGTAACTAGGTCAATTAAGGCAAACAGCCACTGCCTATCACAGGGTATACGGGATCTATGAAGTTTCTGTTATCATGCTTAGAAACCCTAGTAAATGAGGTCCAAAAATTTGTGAATTAAAATTTTAGGAAAACTTTAGGAAGTCTAGAACAGTTCTGCAAAATTTGGCCCAAATCCAAAGAACAGATTGCCCACAGAAAAATCGGAAAAATGGTTGCGCAGATAGGGTCATAGGCTAAGGTTGTGCCTAAGTGATGGAAAATTGGAAATATTGACCCTTTTTGGCCCAATTGACTCCATAAAGACCAGAATTAACCCTGTGTGACTCTGTTGAGTAGCTAGGTTAGCAAATGATAAGTTGACTAGGGTTGACCAAGATTGACCGAGGTCAATCAAATGGACTTAGTAACTACTAAGGCAAGGTGAACAAACATAGGGGACTATCCTTGACTAAGTCAAGTAATTGATTAACCAATGATGTAGAATTAGAGTGGGCCAAGTTCCATGTTAATGTTAAGAAGTTGCGTCGATTTCACAGGACCAAGTGCTAGCGGGACGCGTCCGATCGCGAGAGGAGCACCGGGAGCGGAGCATCCTGTGAGTAGTGTTTTCTAACTCATTTCTTATAGCTTGTTATTCTGTACATTATGAAAATGAGATTACATATTGTGATGAATCTGCATCCCTTTAAATGAGTTTTAAATGAAAAGTGCACCGAGTCTCAAGGTCCGAGAGTATAAGGTTAGGATGAGTTGTGTCGGTCTTTAATACGACCCCGAGAGGTGATCACCTAGCATAGAGTGCCTGCCCAGGGGGTTCTGTGGGCCTACGATGATGGTAACGACAATAAGACCTAATCGGCTCGTCACTATAAGGCAACGGCAATAAGTCCTGGTTGGTCGTTACGATAACGGCAATGGCAGTAAGACGTAATCGAAGTCGACACGATGCGCCTAACTTTCTGCAACCCACTCAAGTGATTTTTAGTCGCCTCGGAAAGCTTGCGAACCTCGGCAAATGTTTTCATGATTTAATTGTTTTAAATGAAGGTGCACGACTGCATTATGGATTTAAATTGTGTTTACTGTTGCATTTACCCGCATAATGCTATTGCTCATGCATCCATGACACATGTTTTAATTATGAAATACTTGTTTTAAGTTTGAATTAGACTACATTACTCACTGAGCCACCGTGGACAATTAGGCTCACTACTCTAACTTTTTAGGTTCTTCAGTAGCGAATAAGGACAAGGGAGTAGTCATCACGTAAAGCTACACTCTCTTACTCTTATTGGTAGGTTTTCTTCGTATTTCATTTTGTTTAGTGTTTTGAGAAGTAGAACCATGTATAGGGGTGTATAGGGGTGAGGAAAGCCTATATATAATGGATAGTCACTTCTGTTGCTACACATGTTATAATGACCCGTTTTAGATAAATATCAAGCTCTTATTGGTGTTTGTGTGTTAAATTTCTTCTGCATTCCTTATGATTACTCTGGAAATGTGTGATGTGGTGTTGTATGTGGAGGCTTAACAGTGTTTTGGGACACTGTGTCAGTCGGTTCGTCCTTCATCCTAGGGAAGGGGTCCCGACACGTGGTGCGTTTGGCGATTTTGAGTAAGAATGAAAGTGAAGAACATGTTTGCTAGGTTTTTTATTTGTGCATTTCAAATTTAGGGCCTTGCTGGTCGTGATTCAAGAAAGAGAAATGCAGAAATTTGATTGTCAAAAATAGAGGAATGACATAAAAATTTTTGCATTCAAAATTAGTTGAAACTTGAAAATAATTAATGATTGCTGAAAATTAATTGAGTATGTGTGACGATTGTTGAATGAGTTGAATGTGCTAAACAACAAATCAAAAATTAAATTGAATTGTTGAATGTGAACGTGAACTTCGAGCGGGAAACAAATTCCAAATGCGCAACACTTATTTTAATTAATTATTTATTTATTTAATTTTTGTTTAAATTATAAAAATAATTTAACTTAAATTTAAATGTTTAGTAAACTTGATAAGAAAGGTCTAATATTTTTAGAAAACTTAGATTAAAGGATCCCGCTGATAAAGTCCTAATCTAATTAGGGACAATTTTTATATAATAGATGAACAACAAAAAAATTTAAAAGTTTAAAATTTAATTATTTAGTTAGTTAAGAACATGAAAAATAAGCCTTTGAAAACTTAAAATCTATTATAAGGAAAAGAATAAAAGTTTAAATGTGAAAAACTAAAACTTTGATATCTAGAAATGTTATTTTGTTCGTAATTAATTTAATTATGATATGAATAAAATTAATTAAATTGTGGGAATTCGAAAATTAAAAATTCATCAAATTATTTAAGAAAGAATCTTAAGATGAAATAATTTTATCTTGAAATATAAATTTAAAAAATCTATAATTTAGATTTAATACCTAGAGATAAATAAATTATGTTAAAGAGTAATTAGGAATTTTTATGTGATAAAATAGAAATTCGGAACTTAGTTCAAATATTAGATATAAAAATCTTATTTTAAGTGAAATAAGATTTATCGAACATAAATTATTTATTTTTAGAACCCAAATTTAAGTCTTAGTGTTTTTAAATTATTTGGAATTAAATAATTTATTTAGAAGTAAATAAATCATAGAAGTTTGGAAATTAATTATGAAAGCTTTAATTTCAGATTAAGAAATTCAAGAACTTAGAGAATAAATTGAAATAACCTTGAATTAGACAAAATTAATATTTAGATTTTACAATTATTTTTAGAAAGTAATTAAGCTTAAGAATATTTTTGGATGAAATTAAAAACGAGCTAGAAACTTAGAAAGTTTGTTGATTATTAAATTGCAGATTTTATAAATTTATAATATCGAATAGCTCGAAGGAAAGCAAGGTAGCCCTAAAGACCTGCTAAATCAGGTAGGCGTGATTTCCTTGCTCATACGTATTATATGGATTTAAAATTCAAAGCATTTGTTTAAATAGTTCTAGGTCATTAGAATTTTATTAAAAAATTGATTGAAATTATTTGGTATGCTTAAATGATATGTAATGAATGATTATTTAATTATTGTATGCATAAATAGGAAAACATGCACTAAGATTTCATCATTTATTCATGTAAACTGTCATTTTCAATAGCATGCATTATTTGATTTAATTTCTATTATATTGTGTGATGCTTGGTGTGATTGAATTTGATCGTGAAACTAAAAATAAGACGAAGGATTATTAAGAATCCACGTACTAGTGCGATCAACAAACCTAAAGCAGATCGAGGTGGTATCTCCTATATGCCACTACTTGAGATTGGCTAGCTACAAGGCGGATCGTAGGTATTCCCAACCTTGAGCTGCCTACGACAACTCGAAGTCCTTGGGAGATGGTACGAGCTACAGTAAATACTCTCTCTTAGGCTGTGATATCATGATTTGTGACATGACTAATTTTAGATGATACTTGAGACTTTCTATGATTAGACCAGATCACGGGGAATACCAAGAGGCATCTCAACCCTCTTCCGGTCTCAGACTTGACCAAAACTAAATGAATGTTTGAAACGCCTAATGTTTGAAAGTGTTTGTAATGTTTTGGATTTTGGTCTCTATAATGCGTGTGATGTGTAGGAATGATCCACAAGGCTTTTGAGCTCACTTCCATTTTATTTTTCAAGAACACATGGACATAGTGCGCAAAAGTCTATTTCTGAAGACTTTCACTTTTGATTGGAAACCTCATGGGAGAGGTTATCCGGGATAAGAGGCTTTAGAGGTTCTAACTTGTTTGTTTTAAATTGTGACCGAACTGAATATATATTTTTCATTCAAACTTAAAATTGTTGTTTTACATTTATTTATTTGTTTTGGATTTCAGCTGATCATATTATTAAATGATATTATATATTTAATATTTACTGTTTTAAATGAAAGTTTATTTTTGAAGTAATTCCGCTACATTACTTTATTTCGTAAATTGCAATTTCTGATTTCCAATTTCTGATTTTAACTTGTTTTATCTAATTATGAAACTCTGATGAAACTAGCGTGAAATTATGTTGATCTTTTATTTTATGCAAAACGTAATTTCGGACATTTCATTGGAAATGATTTATCAAAATATGAATTTGAAAAAAAAAATTATTTTGACAGAAATAAAATTTTGAGTAGTATTCCGATTCTCAACAAGCGACGACCCATTAATGTAACAGGAGATCCGATTGAGAGTCGGAGTGTTACACCTAACTGGTCTAAGTTTCAATCTATCAATGACAATACTCAATACAAGCCAAAATCTCCACATATATACCATGTTGGTGATCCCTCGTATTCTTACACAACTCATTCATTGGCCCAAAGAGAAATAAAATTTTATTTCTTTTTTTCTCTTTTTTTTCGCACACCCATTTGACCTCACTATAATTCTTGATCATCTCAACCCATCATATTTAGATCTATTCATATGTCACATATAGCATGATTAATGGACATCCTCTTCATCAATTCATTTATGACACTAAATCATTTTTATCATAACAACACTTAAGGTATTGTTTTTTTATTTTTATAGCCATAACACTAACAATGACAACCAATTATCAAAATTTCCACACTCTTCTTTTCCTAAATAATTTATCATTTAATTTAAATAACCTTATGTCTTCCAAAATTAAATAGCATGCATTTACTGCCCAATTAGCATATTCCATACATGCACTCAGCAATATATGGTTACAAGTGTTGCAACCAAATTCAACAAGTAACTTTTAATTTTCTAATTGCTTTCCTTATTTTCTATAATTTTCTTATATTTTTTATTTATAATTTAGAAAACTACATAAATGTCATAAAATCATGTATTTTTATTTATAATTGATCTCTCGTACATAAAAATATATGTCGAACCCGTCGACTCGATGCCCAAAAATACGGGTCATTACAAGAGAGTAGAGGCAACATAATAGTCGCTGGAAAAATGATAAGAGTTTTAATTTCATATCATCAAAAAAAAAGGTACACAATTATGTCAACGGTGCAAAGGCAACCATTTACATGTTTTTACTGTGGTTAACTCAAACATAAAAGGTTTGAGTATCTCACTCTGGAAAGATAGGTTGTGAGTGCTTTGATGAATAGAGAAAAGGAGCAGGTTGTTACCAAATCTGATCTAAAGGCTACCAAGACCTTGATGGAAGGTATTATGTCTATTTTAGATACATCTATATATGTGTTGATTAATGTTGATTCCACTTAATCATTCATGTCTAGACAAGCCATAGATAGATTAAAACTTAATGTAGGAGGGGGGAACCCCAAGCCTTTCCCATACAGGAGCAAAATGGTGGTTTTGTACCTCTAAAACCACCTCCTATTAGAGATGGTTTTAGGGGGAGACTTCAATCTAAACAAGCTTAGAGCTTCCATATGGTTAATATTGTGTACTGCAACTAAGGAGAAAATTTACCGTAATATTAGATGTGAACGCTATGTGTTGAAATTGGGTGTATTTGAGACTATGGTTGATTTTTGTTTTTTGGATTTTTCAGAGTTTGATGTAATATTATGCATAGATTAATTAGATGTATACCATGCTTATGTAGATTGTTTTACTAAGCGAGTTGTATTTCAGATACTAGGTCAGCCTGCTGTTGCGTTTCAATGTAGTGCTACTGAAAGACTTAGTACATAAGATAGATTAGCTAAACCTGAAGAAATGTGTACTTTAGTTAGTATTAAGAATACAAATGGTGAAGAATCTTCTAGATCCAAGATTAAGAATATATTGGTGGTTCAATATTTCCTTGAGGTATTTTTGAGGATTTACCTGGTTTACCACTTAAAAGGGACGTGGACTTTAGTGTTAAGGTGATTCTTCATATGCAACCAATTTCAATTCCACCTTATAAGATGACACCTAAGGAGTTACAAGAATTGAGATTCAATTAGAGGAATTAATGGGTAAAGAGTTTATCTAATATATGACCTTGGGGAGCTCTAGTATTATTTGTAAAAAAGAAATGTGAGTTTCCATTTGTGTATTGATTATCGACAATTGAATGGGGTGGAAATAAAAAATAAGTATCCATTACCTCGTATTTATGATCTATTTGATCAATTGAGAAGTGTTGAGGTATTTTCAAATATTAATCTATGATTAGGATATTATTAGTTGCAAGTTAGAGAAGATGATGTACCAAAAACTATTTTTCAGACTCATTTTGGGCATAATGAATTTGTTGTTGTGTTTTTGGTGTGACAAATGTTTCAAAAATGTTCATGGATCTAATGCAACGAATGTTCAAACCATATCTAGATAACTTTATAATTATTTATAATGATGATATATTGATTTTTTTGAGGTCTCAAGAAGAGCATGCCAATCATTTAGCAATGAGTTTAACATATACTAAAGGAACATCGGTTGTATGCTGAGTAAAAATTACTTCTAGTTAATAGAAGTTAAGTATTTGGGACATATAGCTAGAGTAGAAGGTGTCTCTATAGATCCGACATAGGTGGAGGCAATCATTAACTGGCCAAGACCTACTTTGACGACTGAGATTTCTAATTTTCTTGGATTGGTAGCATATTATACAAGGTGGGTATAGAATTTCTCACGAATTGTTATACCATTAACTAAGCTAACCCATAGGGAGGTGTCTTTTGTGTGGGACAATGATGGTGACAAGCATTCCTGAACTTAAAAGGTGGTTAACTTCTGTGTCAATGCTCTTGTTAATAGAACTAGGCCAAGAATTAGTGATTTATGGTAATGCTTTGAAGTTAGGCCTTGGATGTGTATTGATGCAGAATGAAAAGGTTATTGAGTATGCTTCAAAATAGTTGAAGGTACATGAGAAGAATTACCTTATACATAATTTAGAATTGGTGGCAATAGTTTTTGCAGTCAAAATCTGAAGGCATTATTTGTATGGTGAACGGTTTACACTTTATTTGGACCGTAAAAGCCTCAAGTATTTATTTTTTCAGAAAGATTTAAATATGAGAAACAGACGATGAATGGAATTATTGAAGCATTGTGACTTTCTTATTGAGTATTATTTGGGTAAAGTGAATATTATAGGTGGTGCATTGATTAGGAAATGTGTTGAGATTGCATTTACAGCTAGCAAAATGTCTCAAGAGTGGAGGACGATTGAATTTGTTACTTTATTAAGTATCCATTATGTTTCGACTAAAACTAGGATTAGTACACAATTGAAAGCGTAGCTAATACAGTGACATTAGATCACAGAGGGACAGCTTCATGATGTAGATTATGTTATGTTTAAGGCTTGGGTAGATAACACTTATAGAGAGGAGCAATCAATGAATATTGATTGTGCACTAAGTTCTAGGGAATGTGTCGCAACTCACTTCGTAAAGGTGACGTCACGACCGGCACATAATACCATATACGCTACACCTACGTATATAATACTATGTCAGCCTCTCACAGTTAATCCTACTCAATATCCCTACCAAAATTTTGACAGAGTCTCCTCTAAAACTT
>JAJIYU010017632.1:0-11581 GCA_030144865.1 Tinospora cordifolia | reverse complement strand
TTTGATCCTTACTTGGATAACTAGGACATGCCAAATTTCTCATTCATCAATTCTGTGTAATATTCTAAGTAAAAATTCAAATTTCTATAAAATTTCTGAGATGTTACAACATGCTACTCCATAAAACTAGCCACTATAAGTATAGAAAAAACGTTGTTCTAGCTATAGTCTATAGTGTAACACAAACTCCCGATATTGACAATGCAACTCTAGCACATGCTACAACTTTAAAATGACACATTCGATACAATAGAATATAAAAAGATGAGCAACGTCTAATGTTAATAGTAGAACTAAGTATGGCTCCTTCCCATATAGGCCCAAATCGATGGCAATCCTATAAAGTTAATACTAATGGATCTAAGGGACTTGGCTTAATCGTACCTGCATAGAAAACATATTATTTATCAACATCAAAGATGGTAGAAAGTTTTAACACGTTGAAACAAAAATCTTTCAAAATAACAATACATGATTCGTCAAAATCTAAGAAATGATTTTTATATCGTGCTAAGAATATAGTCTAATTTATAAGCACAACACTACTCTTGCCACATACCAACATTAGGATAAATAGAGTATATCACTTATATTTGTATACAACAGGATCCACAACATGATAAGATGGATCAAGATATTACATAATTTCTTGCGACGAATACATAATAATCAAATATTTAATGAACATGCAAAATATATAAGAAACTAATAGCTCATGTAGCCGCTCCAAAAAGGATTGTATAGCGATGCCTATTGTGATATTTACATTCGCAATGACCACATCTAAATTTGGTATAAGGCTTTCTAATGTCTATCTCATTTTTCAATCGTGGAGACCTCAATCGACAAAATTTTCATTTTTTTTATCATATTAGGTATCAAAGTATATTAGATGTTACACGCATTAGGTATCAAAGTATATTAGATGTTACACGCTAGCCAATAAGCTTCGTATTGTATGGGGATGAGAAATTGGCTCATAACATTTTAAGTATTGGTCAAGACGATACCAATATTCAACATATTGATCACAATCAAGGGAAACATAACAACACACTACCTGTACATGTGAACATAGTATTTCATAATATTGCCATTTCACACAACCACATAGATAATCTTGTAGCATGACAAATTGTTTGTTTCCTCCTTTGTATGTGCGTGCATCTTGTATGCTCGTGATAACCTTGAACGTTCAAAGTTGTCGATTGATCAATGTAGTTATGTGCTTCCCTGCCTTTTTACTCCAACATTGTATTTTGAGAACGACATACTTTGTGAAAATTTGTCCTTCACTAATTTTTTCTCTTCTATATCCTCTCATCTAGCATTGAACCATGCAACGCATCTATAAAATATTAACTACTTCAATACTGTGATAAGATAAAAAAATGAGCCCCTTCATTAATCCATTAATGCTTTTGTAACACCCCAACCTCCGAGACTTTCAATTTGGATTTTACCACAAAGCGGGCCGGGCCGGTGTTACTTTACAGATACACAACCTGACTTTCTATCCCAAGTATTTCATGCCTTCATGGTATTCAAGAATACATAACTCAAATACAAGAAAGAAATTCATAAACATTATTAATTTAACAAAGTTGAGTACATAACTCAATTTTTAAAGAGAGACTATTACAGCGGAAAATTCAAAACTTGGGCAACATGCCCTTATATGGAAATTAAAAACTTTCTAAATAAAAGTAGCTCAATTAATTTTTATGGTCTTCATGCAAGTGAAATTCCTGAAAATAGAAGAAAGGGTGAGCACATAGTTGTAATACCTGAAATTTTAATTTTTTTATGACTATAATTAAATGTCAAACAACCTTAGTCAACAAACGTTGACCATTACCAGGAAAGTCATGAATGACAAGAAAGTGTCATAAATTTATTTTTGACATATTGATCAATAGTATTGTAAATAGTAAAATTAATTAATAGTATGATAAATAACAAAGTTAATTAATAGCATCGTAAATAGTAAAATTATAAATGATATCGTAAATAGTAAAGTTGACTGATAGTATCATAAATAGTAAAAATTGATTAATAAATAGTAAATGAATAATAAAGTTAATTATGAATAGTGAAGTTGATTATTAGTTTAATTAAAATAATTAAGTAAACTTTATTTCTAGTTAATAACTTCATGTTTAATAAATAAAAGTAATTTTAAGTACATGAATAATATTATCTAGCCCCCACCACTATCATCTTTAAATAATTAAAGAGGATAGTGCCAATTTTAATCAATTAAAAATAGCTTTAAAGTATATAAATAATACACATCAAACCACCATTATTAATACTTACAATTACTTGCAAACAAGCATAGATAACCCCCTTGTCTCTCCATTATTCTAAGCTAACCACCATTATTAATACTTACAATTGCTTGCAAACAAGCATAGATGACCCCCTTGTCTCTCTATTATTCTAAGCTAACCACTACCATACCCTAAATACTAACCTTAATGATCAAAGCTCTACTATAAATAGAGAGCCTCTCCTCACATTTTTTTGATACCAAATTAAAGTATTGAAGTGTGCTTGAGATGACAGGGAGAGGAGGAAAGTTTGAAAGAAAGAGTAGCTAAAGTTAAAATCGTAAATATTGATAAGCGAAGACTCGAAACAAAGGGAAATAACAACACAAAGATTGAGGTAGAAGTGATTACTCTACTCTCTAGTATTATTTGAATTTTAATGCTAAATATGTCATGTTTACATTGTTTGAATGCCTAGAAGTATGCAAGAATATTGATTTAATAATTTTTCTTTCTTTTTAATTTATATTATGACCGAGAGAGTATGCTCTGTAGTTGCGTCTTGTACAATTTTCTACATCAGAAATCAAAAGTCATTGTTTTTCATTTATGAAAATATTGATTTATGATGTCATACTGATGGAATATTTAAATATTGATGAAATATTTATTATGCTCTATACACAAAAATAAGATTAAATAAAGATTTCAACCATGTACCGGCACAGGGACAGACATCCTTCGTGTGTGTTCCATGCAGAAGTAGAACTGGTTGTCGGGATTGACACCAGAGTGGACTGGGTTTCAAGAATGATCCCACTTCATAGAGAAGGGTTTGAGTTTCAAGATTGATTTCTCTCCCCAGAACTTGCGCACAGAGGTTAATCTTTTCGGTCTAATTGACAACTGTTGATAAATAAATGTTTGAAACACCTAATGGATGATAAGTGTTTGCATGTTCAGTATTTGATTTAAATAATGCTATTGATGTATTGTGTATGATCCACTGAGCTCTTGAGCTCACCCCACTCACTCTTTTTCAAGAAACTAATGAAGACATTGCTCCTGCACATAAATGTAAAAATAGTCGTCCATGGTAGTGTACCTCATAGTATGAAGATAGTAGAAAATAAATTGTATTGTAGGGCTTGTGATCCATCATGTTTGATCATACCAGATGTCGATATTATTTGTATTATCAAAAGTTGGCTATGGAGCTCACAAAATTGTTCGTGACTCTGATCATAAATTAATGTCTTTAGTTATTGTATAATCCCGATGTTATTGTTGTTCTGTTTCTAAACATCTATATTTATACTTTATTTTGTACCTTGGGATATAAACTGGTGAAACTAACAGATGTGATAAATGATGTAAAGAAAAAGTAATATCCCCAGCTCTCAAATAGAAAGCAGGATTGACTACACTCAAAGGTAATGACGTTTCAAGCTACAAGACAACCACGTCACCTATGACGTATATGACAGACTCGGGAGCTGGGGTGTTACAAAGCCCAGTGGATCTTTTTAAACATTTAAATTTTTATTTCAATTCAAACAAACCAAGCATATCAAGAACTTTTCTACATTAGGCGTTTCAAACAAATTTCTTGTTTATGGTTGACATTAAGATCGAAAGAGTTTCGTCTCTGTATTCCACATCGTTGGGAGAGAAAATCACTTTTGAAAACTCAAATCCCAATATCTATGAAGTGGGATCACTCTTGAAAACCCAATTCGAAATCATCAATGGTAAGCCGGCAAGCCAGATCAGGTGGAACACACACGATGACGCTATGCAGCTTACATCGCGCCGGTACGTGGTTATAATCATTATTTAATCTTTTCTTAGTGATAAAACACACAATATCATATTAAACCATCAATATGTACATAACATAAATTATTAAACATTCATTTATGGCACAGTTCTTACATATCATGCATTATTATTCTTAAATTCTAAATATGTATATCCATGGTATATCAGATAAATAAAGCATGCATATTAAAACATATATTTAAACAATCAACTTCAAAACATCGTCATACATGCAAGACTTATTCAAATTAAAATAAAGAAGTAAAAGTTAGAAATCACTTCCACTTCAATAGTAGATTCTCCTGAATCCTTGTAGTATTATTTAACTTGTTTCGAGTCTTTGACTATCAATCTTCAAGATCTATGTTTTGAAAATCTGATTTAATAGCTGTCCATAAATAGCACATATGTACAGTACCGTATATATGAACAGTGCATATTTGTAAACAGTGAATATGAATGGTACTAAATAGTAATAGTGAACAGTACCGTACTTGTGAACAATAGACTACGTATACGTGAACAACGACATCTCCAATCTTAAATAGAGACTAGGGAAGAGTTAGTATACCTGCTTTGATTAGTAGAGCCCTCCGATTGCTTCAAAAGAGGTGCCCAATAGTAGATCTTCACTATTGCTATGCAGAAACTGGGGTTTTTCCCTCCCTACTACTATATTTGCTGTTTAAAACAGCTGAAAAACAAGAGAAGAACAAGAGATTAAGCAAAAAAAAAAATATTTCTTTCTTGTTAGAATAAATTTTTAGAATGAGGGGGGAGGAGTTTATATGGATTTTTCTGGCAAAAAAAGACGAAACTAAATAGTGGTGAATAGTTTGTTATTGTAACTACAATGTTTGTTGCTGTAGCTACAGTAACCGCCAAAAGTTATTTTGTCTGCCGACAAAACAATACCTACTACAGTAACCATATATTTGAACAGTAATTTTTTTTACTTGAATTTCGCGTATTATAGCTCTCTACAAGAAATGTGATAACAACATAAAGTTTTACAAATGCATATATTCCTAGTTATAAAAAAAATAGTAAAATAGATAGCAAAAGCAAACTAAAAGGAATATGCACATGCTAACTTGCTACATTAATAGCCATCCAACCATAACAAACCCCACCATCATAAGCCTCTGTCCACCACTCTATGAGCATGGTGGTAGGATTAAATCATTTTGTGCAACCTTCCCTCGTTTTCTCTAATTTTTGTATTAGTGTTGCAAACTTGGGAGGTTGGTATTGTTGACCTGCTACCTTGGTCATATCTCTCAACTTCTCATCATGGAGCTTATTATTGAAATTATTACCAACATGCCTCAAACAAAATCGATGAAATCTATTAGGCTCGAGCCAACCATTTGATATTTCTTTCACAACATTAAACATGCTAGGGTGACAATCACTAATGAGGCAAATGTCTTTTTTATTTGTTACATTGTAATGAAGCTTCCTAAGCAACATGCCTAGTTATTTGTGTTTTCTCACCAACAATATCAAATGCTAGATGAAAGATATGATTGTTTGCATTGATCCTCGTGGTAATGAGCAATTTACCACGGTATTTTTCATATAGGTGAGTGTCATCAATTTGGATAATAGGTCTACAATTTTTAAACCCCTCAATTGATAGACTAATAGCCGAAAAAACAAGATGAAACTTGGCAATACTATGGTTGTTGGGCCTATAGTGGTCTAAATGCGCACGAGAACCAAAATTGCATGCATTTAACACATCCATCCACTTTAGGAACAAGTTATATGATCCTTTCCCATTACCGAAGATTTTCTCCATCACCTTCTTTTTGCACGCCACACTTTTCTATAATGTGCATCATACTTGTATTCTTTCTTGATTGATTCATGTAATGTAGCTATTGAAATCGCAAGGTTGTGCTTTACAAGATCAAATATTGAATGATATATTAATTTTAAATCCAATTGTCTGTGATCTTATGACATTTGAGAAAAGACATGTGTGTGTGGATATGGGCACTTTGTAATTTCAAACAATCCTAATTTCTTGTGCTTACAAGCCCTTATCCCCATTGGCAACCATCTTTTCACTTCTTGCATTTAATTGACTAGAAGTTGGGTTCTGAATCAACCACAACATATTTTGGTTGTTTGGCTATGTAACATCATTTCACACAATATTGTAAGTTTTCTTTATTAAAAAATGTGATTCCTTTGCAAAGATCTTGTGATTCCACCCCATTTTGACAAGGGAGTCATGGCTTGGTGACTAAGTTCCATAAATTGTGGGGAAGGAGCCACAAAACCTACCATTCAACGTTGTGGTGAATTTTCAATACCGTGCACTTAACCATCTTCAAATTCATTATCCTCTATGCATATCCCATTGTGATCTTGTCATGTTGAAGACACATTCATAAAATCATCACATTCAATCACATTAAACAATTGATCACGGATATAAATAGAATAACAAACTGCAATTGATCATCTTTGTAATTGTCTTTGTCATTGTAATCACTGTATTTATTAAGCTGTCCATTACCTTCCACACAATCTTCATCATCAGTAGCATCATCGTCATCATCAATACATAAATTTACACTAGGGCCAACACATCCGTAGGCATTATTAATGTCTTGCCATACGCCTTCGATAAGAAAAATTGTATATGAACCAACGTTCTCCATTGATCTTTGTCTATTAGGGTAAAAAAAATCTTCATGGTGTTGGCAACCACCATCTTCAATGCCTTGGGTTCGACTTCCATCGACAACTTTTAATACACCTCCACTATATGAGAAGTTGGGAGCTCTTGCACCATCGAAAAAATGTTTCTTACTGCTTACTTAGTTCTAATAGGACCCACTGAATAATTTAATCTCATGTTGCCAAAAAAAAAGGGATATTTAAAGTTGATAGTCATTATTGCACAGATTGAAATCCCTAAAGCAGATTGAATAACTCTTTAAAATTCTACTAGTTTAGTATCTATCGTAACTCTCAAAACATTAATTGGTGGTTTATTATATGATGTTCTTTGTGAACCATAAATTATAAAACCATTAATATAGCCAATGATAGAGACAAACTGATTTGTCATCTGAATGCAGAAAAATAATAAAGTCATCATCATACGAAACAATAAATAAAATAATAACATAAAATGCATAATGATTAAATTCATTTTTGACAAAATGTTTTTAAAGTTCATTTTTAGTTCACGTTAACAATGATTTGTTGTACTCTTGACCCATAAAAATGCCTTTTTTAAAAAATAATTTTGAAATCATTTCAAGTTGAGAAAAATACAATATACGTAAAAATTTGTAATTAAGAAAAGTAATTTTTTTTTTCAAGATGATTGTTTCAATCATTTGGGATTGAGTAAAATAAGATATGAATATAAACTTAAATAATAATAATAATAACAATAATTATAATAATAGAGAAATTAATAAGTAAAATTTTAAAATATATTTATAAGATAATAATAATATGAGATAATAATAACACTTTTTATAATAAAAATATATATATAAGATATTATTATTATTATCTTGTAATAATATTTATAGGATAATAATATTGTTTTTGTATAATTATCAATATTAACCTCATTTTTTAAAATGGCATTTCATTAAAAAAAATTAATTATAATATGAATTAACTCTACAACATTATATTTTTTAAACAATGAGTTAAAAATATACAAGAATTATTTCTTTTCTTTTTTTTAACTCTACGTCTTTTCGATTTATTTATTTTTCTTGTTTTATTCTTGGACCATGTATCTTTTGTCTTTCTTTCTAGATTTTTTTTATACACCACACAACGCCACATTTTTTTATATTTGATTTTTCTTTCTTGTTTTCTTCTTGAACTACTTTTATTTTTTTATTTATTTTTTATTGTTCAGGATTTTCTTTATTCTTTTATGTTTTGGGACCACATTTTCGTTTTCTCTTTTTAACTCAAGTTGTCGCATCTTCAAAAAAAAAATATATTACCATGAATTAGAAAGCAACAATAAATGATGTTTTCTTTGAAAGTTGACATGTTGACGCATCAACATGTCAACAATTATTTCTATTTTTTTTTAGATATAAGTGAAGGTTCAAGACTCGAGACCGCATTTTTTCTATTTCATTTGTGTTCTTGTTTTGTTTTTTTTGGATTTTTCGAACACACCATGGGTAACCATATTTTTTCTATTTCATTTTTTTTTGTTTATTTCTTTTGGGACCACAATTTTTTGTTGTCTTTTTTCTTCTAGATATTCTTTATTCTTTTTTGCTTTCTCTATATTTTCCTTGTTATCGTTTTTCGAATCAAGTTCTCGTGTCTTCAAAAAAAATCACAAACTGGAGAATTCTGTGACGGTCATGTCTAGACATGCACCGTAACCATACTAGAGGGCCCGTGAAATTTGGGTGCGATCGAAGTTCGTTTTGGCCTCCAAATGGCCCAATATGATTGGCCTTACTTTTTAATGTTTTCTTTTGAATGTATACAAAAAGCTTAAGAACTACTTTGTAGGGAAGGTGGTAGTCGCCTATTGTAGTGCATAGGTGTCCCCTACATTCAAGTGTCCCTTTATGAAGCTATCACAATTGTCCCTTATTGACTGCGTGCTATTGCTAGCACGTGGTCCACTAGTGACACCTGCTCCCCTAGTGTGTGTGCGTGTTTCCTTCATGTAACCATACAAATGTACAGCTGATTTGAATATTAATAAAAGTTCTTTTTTTATTATTGTTGCCTTAACTGTTATCTTGCTTGTATTGCTATTTCTCTTTACTTGCAGATTGACTAACTCTACTAACTGAGTAACTTAGTGGGGTGTCTCACGGGTGTCCCTTAACCAAAGCACAACCCCGTGATAAGTGGTATTAGAGCCAAGTAACGAGACAATGGAAACTTAGAACAAATCCACCAGGGAGCGTCTAGAGGAACTAGAAAGGCAAGCTGCCCAAACTGCTAAATGGATGGCCACCATGGAGCGATTAGTGGAACGTGTGGATCTCCTTGAAACGGGGTCAACACACCTTCGGGGAAGCACTTGATGCCGTAAGTGAGGAAGCTCACGTGGCGTTCAGAGAAATTCGAGGTCAACTGGACGATGTGAATGCTAGGATCAATGTCTTAACAAGATTGGCTGGGACCGGTGGTCCACGAGAGCCAGAGGTAATACGAAAGGTAAAGTTGTCTGAGCCTAAGCATTACAGTGGGACTAGAGATGCAAAGAAATTAGAGAACTTCCTTTTTGACATTGAGCAATACTTGAATGTGGTGAAGCCTGAGACTTAACAGGATAAGGTCTCCATAGCCACAATGTACCTTACTGGTGATGTCAAGCTATGGTGGCAAAACCGATACAGAGATATCCAAAATAGGTTGGTTGAAATTCTTAGCTAGACAGAAGTTCTCAAGAGACAACTCAAGCGTCAGTTCCTTCCAGAGGATGTGGAATTCTTAACTAGACAGAAGCTTCGGAGACTCCAACACACCGGTAGTGTCCGAGAGTATGTGAAGCAATTTTCGGCCCTGGCGCTAGATGTCCCAAACATGACTGAGAAGGAAAAGTTGTTCTTTTTCTTGGATGGATTAAAGCCATGGGCTCAGAATGAACTACGCCGGCAACGAGTTGAAGATTATGCATTCGCTCAAGCTGTCGCGGAGCGCCTTATTGATAATGCTTCAAACTCAAACTCAAATGAAAAGAAGAAACCTTCAAATGAGAATAATCAGAAGACATCATTAGGAAAGGATGAGGGTCGCTCCAGCAAGACGAAGGGATACTTGAACAAAGGGGCCTCCTCAGCCAAGTAGTCGTCAACATCTTCAACTTCGACTGCAAATTCCAAAGCCAAACCATTGAAGCATTTCTTATGTTCTGGCCCACATCGAATAGCAGTATGTCCTCAAAAGAGTGCCTTGAATGCTCTACAAGTTGAGGGGACATCTCGTGATCAAGCCACAGAAGATGAGCATGAAGAATCGAGGATGGGTGTTCTTCGGTTGTTGAATGCCTTAAAGGGGCAAGTTTCTGGGAAGCAGAAGGGTGCTTCTAATGGACTGATGTTTATTGAGGTGAGAATCAATGGAAAGACCACTCAGGCAATGGTGGACACTGGAGCCACGCATAACTTCATTTTCAAAGGCGAAGAGGAACGATTAGGTCTCAAGCTAGAAGGAGACTCCAGCAAAATCAAAGCAGTTAATTCTGCGGCCAGAACAATCCATGGTGTTGCAAGGGTCGTACCCACAGAGGTGGGCAGGTGGTTAGGCACCACCAACTACATGGCAACACCCATGGATGACTTCAAGGTTATCTTGGGTATGGAATTTCTGCATGAAGTTAAGGCAGTGCCAATGCCTTATTTCGAGGCCCTATGTTTGTTAGGTGATGCTCCTTGCATGATCCCGACCACTATGGTGGAACCGAAAGACAAGAGAATTTTTGTTCTTCAGTTTAAAAGGGGGCTCAAGAAAGGTGAGCAAACATACGTGGCCTCTATGATAGGTGAGGACTGAAGGGAAGCTCCCCAATCAATTCTGAAGGTAGTAGCGAAGTTGATAGCTGACTTCAAAGATGTGTTGCTGGAAGAATTGCCAAAAGAACTTCTTCCACGAAGGCCTATCGACCACAAGATTGAATTGATTCCAGGGGCGAGCCCACCTGCACGTCGTCCGTGTCGAATGGCACCTCTGGAGTTAGCAAAGTTACAAAAGTAGTTGAGTGAGCTCATTGATGTTGGGTTCATTCGCCCCTCCAAAGCTCCTTATGGTGCACCAGTGTTGTTCCAGAAGAAACATGATGGTAATCTTCAGATGTGTGTGGATTACCAAGCTCTAAACAAAGTAACGGTTCAAAACAAATATCCCATTCCTTTAATTGTTGACCTGTTTGATCAGTTGGGTGCAGCCCGATACTTTACCAAGCTAGATTTGTGGTCAGGGTACCATCAAGTTCGAATTGCCGAAGGAGATGAACCCAAGACCACCTGTGTGACACGTATGGAGCATTCGAGTACTTAGTGATGCCTTTCGGGTTAACCAATGCACCAGCAACATTTTGTACGTTGATGAATGAGATATTTCATGAGTACCTTGACAAGTTTGTGGTCGTGTATCTGGATGACATTGTAATCTATATCCCTACTCTGGAGGAACATCTTTCTCATTTGAAGATTGTGTTTGAGCTGCTACGGAAGAATCGCCTCTATGTGAAGGAAGAGAAATGTTCTTTTGCACAGAAGGAGATTGATTTCTTAGGTCACTACATTGGTTGTGGCAAGCTGAAGATGAACATGACGAAGGTCCAAGCCATTGTGGACTGGAAGGTTCCAACTACTGTGTCAGAATTGAGATCATTTCTTGGTTTGGTGAACTACTATCATAAGTTCATCAAGAGATATTCAGCACGAGCAACACCCTTGACAAACTTGTTGAGGAAGGATCAACCTTGGGTTTGGTCAGAAGAGTGCCAGCGAGCCTTT
>JAJIYU010017631.1:0-11583 GCA_030144865.1 Tinospora cordifolia | reverse complement strand
AGAGAGAGGGGGCCGTAGAAAGATAGAGAGGGGGAGATGCAAAAAGAGAGAGGCATAGCACAGAGAGCTGGAGAGACGCAGAAAGAGAGCAAAGAGAGAAATGGAGAGACGCAGAAAGAGAGCAGAGAGAGAAATGGAGAGACACACACAGTGAGATGGAGAGAGTTGTCGGAGACGCTCACCGAAGATGACGTTAGCGTTGTTTGCCAGAGTGTCGGAGATTATCGTCGGAGTCTCAGAGATGATTGGCGGAGTTGGTTCGAGTCGTTTGACTTTGAGAGGTTTGAAAATGAAGTTATTAGATTTTGGTTAAAATTAAAAAAAAATAATTAAAAGTCATCCTATTTTTTTTAAATTTACAGAGGAGCCCTCCTAGCGCCTAGGCGGTGGCCTAGGCGTTGAGAGGGCCTGGACGCCTAAGCGACGCCTTGACAACACTGAGAAATACATTAATATTAGTATTAATTATTATGAGGAAAAAGAAATCTTGAAAATATGTTGTTTAGTCGGGTTCAGAGAAGAAGCTGTTGATGAAAGGCATGGCCTGAGGAGCTCTGTTCCTGAGAAACTTTCCTGGGGCCATGCTCAGAGTACTTCTCCCCCTCTTTGTAGTTTTCCAACACACCTGTTGCCCTGTTTTCCTTGCTCACCCTGACGTCAGGGTTGATGCAAATGTTGTGCACCAGTTGCATCCACAAATCCCAACAGCAATCCGCATGGCTGCAAACAGAGGATACACCTCAGGCCTAATCCATCAACTGGCAACAAAAGAGGCCATCAAAGCTGGTGGAAGAACAGATCTCAGAAACAAGAATCATGGTGACGATTGCAGAGAGAATATTACTATTAACTATGAAATAAAAAACATTGGTGGTACTAGGATCATTTTGATGCATGATAAAAAACTTTGAAATTGTTACTATTTTTTTTTTTGAAAAGAAACTAGAAAATTATATATATAAATTAAAGATGGACAAGAAGTCCAAGGCACCAAGACACTTACAAAAAAGATTGCAAAATGGGTGCCCACCTCGTCATCCAGTTCCTAAAAAAGTATCCACATCCTAATTTAGAACAGGAAATCCACAAAGCAAAAAGGTAGTTGGACCTGTTTACAATACGGTTTATGTCTACAGAATAATCCCTAAAAGTATAGTTATTTTTAGATTCCCATAGAGCCGACCAAATGGCAAAACGGATGAGAAGCCAATATCTCCGCAACCTATGAGGGGTCTTGGCCAGGCTAGAAATGGTGACTGAGTTCTTCGGCGGCCTGGGCAAAACAGGTAGGAGATAGCGCCACGCTTCCCAGACAGACTTCAACGCCTTACAATTCCTGAAGATATGATGCATGTTGTCTTTAGCACTCACTACACAAACAACACCAAGAAGGCGAGATGCACCAGTTAGGCACATTAAACTAAAGTTGGACGAAACAGTTTGATTTTTGAAAAGAAACTGAAATTTTTATTAATTTTGATTTTTCTAAATGCTTTGCCATAATTGAGTAGTACTATTTATTTTCTTTAATTCCCTTTTTTGGGTTATTTGTGAGCAACTATCATCAACTGATGTGTTGTACGCTAAAGTTATTTATTTATTTATTTATTTTTTAAGAATTTTGTGTCCTACTTAAATCATGTGTTATGGTTATGGTCCTTGTTGCCTTGAGAATGTCTTGGACTTCAACAACAATGAATCTTGTTTTTAATCTCAGAAGTCAGAAAGACTAAGTTGGATTGTCTGCCTAGAATATAATTCCAGAAGGATTCTGCTTTTACTTCATTCTAGGACCCTCAAATCATATTAGAGTTGCAAGAACTTAGGTTGTCTGCATCCTAATGTTGTTTGGGGCAATTTTAAGCCGTATAATTCAACTCCACATATTGAATAGATTCTGCTCCTCTTTAAAATTATAATGACAGAGTGTCCCTATTATAGGAAGAAGGATCAAATTGTCTATCCGAACGAGAAATTAGACTCAAGAACAAACTCAGAAAAAAGCGTTGTGTTCAATTACTAAGTTTCTTTAAGACTTGAGGTTATCATTAAATGCAAAACTGCTTGAAAAAGATTAAGAGACTTTTCAATGGAAAAGAAAATAACATACATAGGATATGGCATGGAATAGTTTCTCTTTTTGCCTCTTGGCCTTCTTTTTCAAAGCTGTCGAAAGGATATAAATGGTTGAACTGTTGAAGTGGTTAGGAATTGGTCCTCTATTTTGTTTTAGTGTTGAGGATCTGTTTTTGTAGTGCGCAGGGGTTTGCTTTTTGTTCTGTAGCAATGGGATGTCTCATCCCAATTTATGTACAGTTTCTCTTTTATAAATCTATCTATCTGTATGTATATATATATCTTTTTAAAAGGAAAAAAAACTGCTTGAAAAAGATCACGTTATATTGGACTGAATTTTACTGTTAGGTGCCAAATACTAGGGGCAGCAATTTTCCTTTAACGACGATGATATCACCATTATAAACTAAACAAGATATACTTATGTATACAATTTAATATGGTTGGCATGCCTTCTTCTAAGGATCTGAAATAATATTACTATCTCTTCGTGTATTTAAGCAATTCTAGACAATTATTTTCGATTTTATTAGCAAATATTTGGGAAAAGAAAAAAGGTGAAGCCAAATGGGTGAGGGAGGTGGAAGAGACCTGCATCAACATCCATAGTAAAGAGAGAAGATATTTGCTGCTAACGAGCCAAAATAAACTAATAATATCTTTCCACTTGCAACCGCATGTATGTCTCGCTGTAGTATAGACTGTTTCTGTTAGTCAAATCATTATATACAACTAGGGCTTTGCTTCAGCCATACATTTTCTGAGAGAATAACAGATGGCTAAATTTGCATTTATTTCTGTGTAGAACTTTGTGATATATTGTCATGCGAGCTTTGTTGGAAATGATTGAGAATATAATAAAACGACTTCTCTATTCTAAATGCTTTACTTATTTATTTTCTCTGTGACCATGCATTATTGGGGATGTGCCTTTGTATTGAATGGCCGAAAGTATCTCATCTGTTGTGGTAGGCGGTGATGTATATTTTTTGAAAAACAATCTACGAGTATTTTTTCATTCTTCTCTTGTAGGGTCAAGATTGTCGCACTCAATTTCAAATGGGGAATGGAGCCTTATTTGGTGCAAATTACATCCAGGTAAAACTCTACTTGAGGGATATGATATAGGCAGTCAACATTTTTATGTTATGTGGATGAATAAGTAAAACCAATTAGCTCTTTTGTGCTCCATTCAACAATTGGTTACACTGATCTCTCTCTCGCTCTCTCTCTCTCTCTCTCTCTCTCTCTCTCTCTCTCTCTCTCTCTCTCTTTGATTGGTATCCTTCAACTAGTGTATTTTCTAGTTTGCAAATTTTTTTTGAAGCACTAGCTGATTATATTGCTAAAAGGTTGTGGGATGAGGTATTCCAATGCAAGATCTGTTTAACTACAGACATGAACCCTTTATAAGCCAAAAAGACCCTTATAGCCCATAAATTATTCTGCCAATTTCTTGTCCACTCTCCAAAGTTAAGCCCCTTCCCTAATTTAGTTGAGACTAGCCATGTGACAGATAAGGTAATTGACCTCTTCCAAACCTGTTCAGCTGGTCTGCTGTGGATTCTTTCTCTTTGAAAATCCTTCTATTGCACTCCCATACTGCATAGATAATTGCAAAAAATGTGCACTTCCATTATGTTATGATGGGAGAATTTCCAACTGTAGGTGGTAAGGCAAAAATATTGTCCTTTGTTGAGCATTCATCTTCCTATGGCTGCAGCTCCATGCATTCCATATGCTTCTTATGAATGCACAACTCCCAAACACATGTTTGTGTGTCCATATTTGTGCTCCCTGCATGAATAGCACCAAGAGGGAGATAGATATAAATTACGTCACTTCTTTTGAAGCTTGTCTGCATGGTTACGTCTAATTAGACTAATCAACCAGCGTAGTGTCTTAGCTTTTGTGGATATTTTTGATAACCTGATACACTTGGCATTATAGTGTTCTTGCATTTTGCTGTCTGTTCCTAGGGGTTTTAGATAAAATTTTGCTGAGAAATTCCATATATTGTGTTCTATACACTTTCTTATCTTCTTTGTTATGCAACACCACTCCTCCCAATTGTTGGATCAATTGGATAATCTCCTATTTATCTCCTTCCCCCAAATTACTTTGCAGCTTTAAATCCCATCTCTACTGGTTTTGCTCATCCCTTGCTATTGAAGCTTCATGTAGGAGGATTTGCTATATGTTCTTGGTAATTGAAACTTTAATGGTTGGGGGGCCGCACCAATGATTCTCCTACAACTTAATGGTTTTCTCATCTCCCAAATTCTATTTTACCAACTAGAGGAACTATCGATGTATAGAATGAATAAACTTCTAAGGCATTCTATAGGTAGCTCTTGGATGGATATTGGTTTCAATGCCATTATTACTAATTCTATGTATACTCTTGATAGTTCTTGCCCAAAGAGCCCCCATATAGAAAAGCTATAACCACTTTCCAGCTAGAGCTTTGTTCCTTTGATGGATGTCTTTTATTCTCAAACCCCCTTTATCCACTGGTTTGCACACTTGTTCCACTTGACCAGATTAACCCTTTTCCTCCTTTCTTCCAAAAAAAAAAAGGCTTTCATTATTCTTTCAATTTGTTCAACCACCTCCTTTGGAATTTTGGAAAATTGTCACGTAGTCTGTAAGAATTGCTTCCAATGTTGTTTTCAACAACAATGTTTGCTTCCTCTAGAAAGATAGCTAAATGTCCATTCCTTAACCCTGCTTCTAATGGTCTGCAGGACTGGTTCCCAAAAAGAGGTTTTGCTTAGGTCTTCCTCGAGTAACATCATGTTTTTTAAAGTTCATTAGCCAATCGTCACCCTCATCATCTCTGCAATATTCATTTTAGAGGTTTTTGTAAGATTCAGCCCAACAACTTGGTACTTTTAGAGATTAATGGATAAACTTGAAACTTTGCATAATATTTTTGGAAGTTCTATAGCAGTTTCTAAGCTCCTCAAATCATTGTTAAGGAATCGTAGACAATTGTCTGCATATTGGGTATATGTTATTTGAATTTTCTCCTTCTCCATCACAAATCCTTTTAGTCTCCCTTTTATAGTTGCCTTCCTTCCCAGCCCATTGAGAGCAAGGAATGAAAATTTGACTTTGCCTCAAATGTTAACCTTTAAAAATTAGAATTAATTCGAAGAGTTCAATAAATTCGAAATAATTTTTGTAAAAATTTGTTGACTTAGAAAAGTTCAAGTAAATATTATGTAAATGCTAATATATGTACAATTTCTATTAAAAATGATGAAAACAAATAGAAATAAATACATTTGACATATAACAATACATATATTATATTGGTATCGAATGTGTATTTTAAAATTAGCAATGTTTAATGCATATTACGCATATTAACTTAAAACCGTTATAAAAAAAGAAAAAAAGAAAATTATTGTCGCATCTTAATGTCATGCAAACATAAATCGTAGCTCGATTAATTGTTGCTTGGCTAGTTGCTGCAAGCACAAATATACTCGATCTTCTCTACTGATTATGGTAGACAACTCTTGTTTCTTATTCTTCTCTTCACGCTGCTCCTCTTAGGCTATTAGTTTCTTTTTCTCTTCTTATTCTTTTTATGAATACTCCTCTAAGCTACAACTCGTTTTTCTTTCTCTTCAATAATCACTTGCCAGTTGCATGCATCTCGCCTTTATTTTTCTTCATTTATACAGATTTTTTTTTAAAAAAAATCCTCCCTATGATTATACAAAATAATCTCTATGCACCACACATATTCGTTTATGAGAAATACCATTTTTTATGGCTTTTATGCATTTTTGTGCAAAAATCGTTGAAACTTCAATTTGAAGCGTTCTTTGCCCCTTTTTTTTCAAAGATTTTAATAAAGCGTTGTAATTTTACAATTACAAGTTAACTTCACTTCGATCGTTTAATTTACCCAATTAATTTGGCTTATTTCACCAAAATTTGTCAAATCTTCGTACCATTATTGAGAGTATCAGCTGTTGTAGTATGCAAAATGGGGGAGAGATGTCTCTTTGTCTCAGCCCTTTATTACTTATATTTCTCCCTTGGTCTTCGATTAACCATGATGGAAAAGTTAGTAATCCTTGGACATCCTTCTATCCATCTTCTCCACCTATCCCCAAATCCCTTTCTCGACATCATTGAATTTGAGGATTCCCAGCTCATTGAATCACAAGCTTTTGCAGAATCCACCTTTAGGAGTACTCCTTTGTTGGTTTCTTTTTAATGCTCTGTCACTTTGTTTGTCAATAGGCTCGCATTAGTGATCTGCCTCCCTTTCATAAAAAGTCATTTAAGTTTCACCAATTGTGTTTGTAATCACCTCCCTTAATCTATTTGCAAGAGTCTTAGCTATTATCTTATACAAAGTGGTCACCAGACTTGTGGTCTTAAAATCCTCCACTTTCAGAGAATTTACCTTCTTGGGAATTAAACATATATAAGTTTCATTAACAACTATGTTTATAGTTTCATGTTCATAGAAGTGCTAAAAACCTTCATTAGATCTTTGATTACATTCCAATTCACATCATAAAGCTTCATTGTGAAGCCATCCACCCATTGGGCTTTGGGATATATGTCCAAGAGATTGCATTCTTTAGTCATTTTGTTGTTCTTCCAAAAATAAATTCAAATAGATCCATTACATTGGTTTGCTTCTTTCAAATTTTGTACAGTATATGACTGGGACATGCACATTCATAGAATAGAGTAGATGCCCCCTCCCCCCCCGGCGGGCAGCACGAAGGGCTGGATGTTGTAATTTATAGGTTGATTTAGCCCTTGATAGAATAGAGTGGGACGTGCACATTCATAGAGCCAATGCCATATAGTTTAAAAGGGCTTTGTTGAGTTGATGAATTAATAGCTAGTTCTAATATAATTGTTTAATGTAGTAGATCCATGATGAGTCTTGCATGTCAAGAATTTTATTGCATTCATTATGGGTTTCTACAATGTATGCATTTTTACAGTAGCTTTGCGTTAAATTTATGTGGTAATTGTTAAAAATTTCCATAAGCTTCTCTTTAGTTGATCTTTTTAGATCTTCCATTGAGAAGGCTGATGTGAAAGTCTGAAGCTTTTATTTTCCTTTTTTCTGCATGTTTTCTCATAATCGCTTATTTTTATAAATTTTTTATTTTAGTAATTTGTCTCTCTGGCCGACACTTTTTGGGCACTTCCGTTTGATTCTTCCATCTCTTCTTGCCAGCTAATCTATAGTTGATTTATAAATGAGTGCAAAATTTAGATGATGTGTATATTTCTACAATGACTTCTGGATGATTCTTTTGACATTTATGTTTCCATTGGTTTTGTAATAAAAAAGAAAATTTACTTCTCTGTTTTTGCTGTATGATTAGGCTGTTTCTGAAAGTATTATGATAGCTTATGTTTCTGTATTTCTATCTCAATGCAATGTTGCTTTTATTCACTTAAACAGTTTTTTCTTTAGAATATCCACTCCAATAGAAACAAATTGGTCAGAAGGGATTCATTTCATCCAATGCCATGCATATTGGATAATGCTTTATTGTTCTTTAAGTAGGCTGCTGAATTTTCTTTTGAAGCATGTAATTGGTCTAACAGGGATACTATTCTATGTAGAGTGTCTCTCCTCATTTATCTTTGGGCAGTGAGGTGTTTTGGGCTGGTCAACATCGGAAGTCTGGTATTGGCTTTGCTGCTCGATACAACACAAACAAGATGGTAAGTGTTTGTATAAACTACTAATATTTACTTTTTACATATGTTATTTATGTTTTCAAATAATTTTGATATTGTTGTTGAAAAGGGATCACATTCTCTAATGGTTAAGATGCAAATTTTAGGAATGCCAAATTTTGTAAGAATACCCTCCTTAATAAACAGATCATCCTTAAAATATATTGGTTCATTTTGAGTGATTGAAAGGTCAAAACATACTTAAGAAAACTGTAAACTAAATCTTAAGTGTTTATGAGTATCGATTTGTATCTTCACAGATATTGGAAGAAGAAAAAAGAATATATTGATTTGCATGTGTTCTACATATGATTTGATGTATGCTATTTTTACAATTCATGGATTTCAATCCCAATTTATTTGCCAAATTTGCAGACAACTTGATTTTCGTTTATTATCTTAGGTTCTTTACAAATGTTTCTTATGCTTTGTTTCTTTATTTCTTTTTTTGTGACTGCAGCTTATGTCTAGATTTCTATTGAAAGTTTATGCCTTGCTTCACAGAATGAATTTCCCTTGTTGCATCCTTTAGTTCTTTTGAACTTTAGCTGGATTGAATGGAGTGGTTCTTGAATATATGATACATCCTACTAAAGATGGATGGAAATTTGACATGACTATTAAATGCACAGCCATGCTTCATGGGTGGAAGGGTGGCAACAATGGAACATGTTGATAATTTTTAACGAAATGTGAATATTAAGGGGCCATTTGGTAGGGGGTAGTCTTGGACTTGGAAATGAGAATCTTGAAGATTCTCATGTAAAAATATAGAAATCTTTTATATTCTTATTTCTATGTCCAAAATTTCCTCCTACCAATGGTGTGAGTAAATACAACATTGGTAATGCTGTGAGTAAACCAATCAGAGATAAAATGAGGGAGAATCGATGATAGTAGCCTAATGATCCTTGGTGCATTGATTGGTAAAAGTGACATACTGCCAATTAGCGGCAAGTAGCAACATAGAAAAAAAAAATCCTTAAAAGACATGGATAGAGATGAAGAAAGATATAACTACTTATATAATATAGGCCATGCTTTCATTTTTAGGTGATTCAAATTAAATTATACCAATGTATAATGTCAGATTTATGTAATTGAAAGGCTAAGATTTGACTTCAATAAGAACTCAAGCTCAATGTTTTGTATTTGGATTGGAAGTGTGTTGTATGTGCTGTGGTAAGATGTGCAGTGAGTCTTCTTACAATATATGCTTTTTTCAGGTTGCCACTGGCCAAGTGGCAAGCACTGGGATGGTTGCACTCAGCTATGTGCAAAAAGTATCTGAGAAGGTTAGAAAGCATAACTCTTGCAATTTCTTATTATTTTTTTCTTGTGTCAAATTACTTATGTTCACTTCTCTATTCTTGCTTCCAAAATGTAGGTATCTCTGGCGTCAGATTTCATGTATAACTATATGTCAAGGGATGTAACAGCCAGCTTTGGTTATGATTATATTCTCCGACAGGTAATTTCTGTGGTGTCAAGCCCTGGAGAGTTGTCTTTGTTGCATGAAAATCACATTTGACTCTTTGTGCTCTGCGCTTTCCTCTCATTTATATTTTTGACTGTTGAATTTAAAAGCAAAAAAAATCCTTTTGTCGTTTACCTTGCCCGATGTTTTAGCATTTTCCTTAATTGCAAGCTTTACTGAAAAAATAAGGCACATGATCTCTCTGCCATTGCACAAAGAACAAATACAATGCATGGGCACTACCCTGGGTTTCTAAGAGTCATCACTGCTGTGATGAACAATGGATCAAACTAAATTCAAATGCCTGCAGTTGTTTAGGGCTGGATTTTGATGAATGTTTTGGGATCTGATGACATTCCAGTTTGGTAGTATTTAATTAATATATTTTGCATTTTAATTATCTGACCAAACATAATTTGCTCTTGAAAAGAAAATTATGATTGGAATTTAGTAACTTGTTTCAACCTTCAAGGATTTGGCCGCCAATACAATTTTCATATGGCTGTTGAATGAAATGTAATTTTATATTTTTGAATTTTGTGATGCCAAATTAATGAATTAAACTATTACTTTGCTTTTGGTGATCTACCTAAATTAGGATTTTCTTTCTGTTAGAGAAGGATCTTGGACTTCTTATCTTACTCATGGTTGTGGCTATAAACAGTGTCGTCTAAGAGGAAAGATTGACTCCAATGGTTGCACGGCTGCTTTTCTTGAAGAGCGGCTGAATATGGGACTCAATTTTATTCTTTCTGCAGAGGTGATTCATGCTTCTTTTTTGTTTTTATTCTTTTGAAGTCCTGCTTGTTGGATCCTTAAAAATTACCAAAAGATTCCGAAGTTATTATTTACTCCTAATAAATGAAAATATGGACAACCGCAAAGCCAGAACAGATGCATCTTTATGCTTTTTCTGTGTGCTCGGCATCATCTAGCTGTCAGATATTAAGTGCAACTTGCTCATATACTACATGGAAAACATGATTTCAAGTTCTTTGATTATTGTCATTAAAAAAAACCCTTCCGTGCTTTATTTTTTTTTGTTCTTTAATAACTTTTTTTCAAGTTTCATAGATAACTATATTCATCAGTGTGCTACTTGCTTGCAGATCGATCATCGGAAGAAGGATTACAAATTTGGGTTTGGATTGACAGTGGGAGAGTAGGTTTTTATTTGGTTAAATTTGAAAGGGATTAGTTGTTTCTTCTTTGCCAACTGTTGTTATCTCGGCGCTTTTTAAGTTAGTTTTGAGCTCATCAGTCCTCCGATTCAGCGAGTTCACTCTAGATTTGTCAAAGGTGAAAAACCTCAGTTTTGTATTTTTCTCAAGTAAAGGCTACCCTGTTCCCAAACATCCATTGCTGCCACTATGAACTCTAGTGGCCTCGATAGATAACCCGGCTGTTTAAAGCCATGATTTTCTTTGTAGTGAATCAATCTTTTCGATGATAAAGATGAAGATAAATTGGCTTTTCTTTCTTGAATCCATCTCACTCCTTTGAAATATCCTTAAGAGTGTATCGTTTTACTTTTATGTTTGGTTACGCTTAGAAAGAGCTTCTTTTTCAAAAGCTTTTTTCTGAGAAATACTTTTGAGAATAGTACGTTTCTCACTAGCGCTTTTGTAGAGTAGAACTTGTTTGGCTTCTAAAACCTGAGAATAAAACACTACAAAAATTTTTCAAAAGGGTTTGGGAAGCTGATAGGTCAAGGGTGTGGTACTTATTATCATATTGTCAAGGGAAGGAACAAGGTAGTGCAAACTATGTATGCTTATCTCATTATCAATCACTACAACAAAAAGTATTAGGAAAAACTAACAAACTCAGGGCATCCCTTATGGTTAAATTAATTTTAAATTTAATATATTATCTACATCGTCAATTTATCAAATTTTTATCTACAATGTTAACAGTTTATTAGACTGTATTGTGTGAGTTTTATACTCACATTTATTAAATACATATCTTTTTTTATAAATATCTATTATTTACATTTAAATTAAAAATATATACAAGTATTTGAATTTACATAAAAAATTTATTTTTTATAATTATTTTTTTAAAAAATTATTTTTAAATTAATTATTTATAATATTAGTTTCTAAATATCATATGGTATATTTAAAAAAAATATTTGTTGTATTTTTTAAATTATTTATTTCTTTTAATATATAGATATATTATTTAACTTAAAATAATTTAAATTTTATTTTAACTTAAAATATTTTTTATTTTTATTTTACAAATTAAAAATAAATATATTTTATATTTTATTTAAATTATTAATTTAA
>JAJIYU010017630.1:0-11592 GCA_030144865.1 Tinospora cordifolia | reverse complement strand
CTTTATTTCTTAAGCAACTCTTTTAATTTGACATTTTCATTTAAACATCAAATTAAGGTTTTATTTGCCTATTTTATTTTACATCTAAATATTTTATATTATTTTTCATTTCCTAACCTATAATTTGCACCCAAAGATGTCATAAAATCTTTAAAATTATTTTCACTTGACTTATTTTGTAATCACCCTAGGTCTTATAATGTGCCAACGTCAACATAAATATAAAAATGATTAGAAACTTGTTTTTAATGACCATTGTATGATATTTAATCAAGATAAAATTTATTAGAACATTCGGATAGCTAGAAACGTGCGGAAAAGAGCGTGAAAAAACAAGGCATCATTCTGCCGACCGCGGTCCGTCTGATGTCGACCGTGGTCCGTGATGTGAAAAACCCAAGAAAAGCGAAAAACAAACTGTGGACCACGGTCCTTATGGGAAGACCCCGGTCATCAGTGGAAACGTGCAAAAACGAGAAAACTAGGCCACATTGGTGACCGCGGTCCGCAAAGTGCCGATTGTGGTCCATAAAGGGATGGCCGAGGTCCATAAAGTGAAGACCGAGGTCCATGAAGGAAAATCTATCCAATGATCGAGGTCCGTCTGACGACGACCGCGGTCCGTGTGCAAGCTATATATATGTTTCAAGCGCAGATTTTCTCATTTTGTACTGAAACGATCCAAGATTTGGAGAGGAGCGACAGGGGCGATTCACAGGTGAGTTTTCTGATTTTCTTTGAGTTTTCTTTAAGTTCTGAGCTCATCTAAGAGTAGTTGTCAATAGCTTGTGAATCAAAGTGATTGAAACGCCCTAATGATTGAAACTGTTTGCATGTTTCGTATGCTCATTTGTATAATGCTATTGATGCGTAGGGGAGATCCACTGGGCTTTCGAGCTCACCCCATTTTTATTTTACAGGTACTCATGAGCCCAGCGCTCAGTGAGGATGCAAACCAGAGACTGGAGAACTTGTAGAGAGAGAGAGTGATATTTTGTTAAATATCTCTCTGTTTTGTGCAGTTTTACGACCTATGTTTGAACTTGGGCCTTCTGGCCATGTATCATATTTTTGTATATGTATATACAGGACTGTTTTTACCATTTTGAACACTGTTTGATCTTGATTGATAAACTGATGATTTTTAGTTATGGACGCTATATAGTGTTCTATGATTTATCAAAGATTTGATCCGAAAAGTGCTTCCGCTACTATTATCTTGATTTCTAGTATAAATATTATTTTGAACATCCGGTGAATTTGAAATTGAAATTGAATTTGATTTGAAACCAATTGCTTAGTGAAGCATGATTAAAATGGTTATTTGAAATTAAAGAAATGATTTAAACCTCGTGTATAGAGGTAGAAAGATAGATGATGACATCTGTCGCACGCCCAAGGCCTCGACAGACCACGCACTGAGCTTGGAATCGTGGGACGCCCGACGATGGGGCCACAGATTGACAGACATGACGTCCGGTCCGGGGGTCGGGGTGTGACATATTTCATTTAATTTTCTTAAACTTATTTATCTTTAATTATTTGACAAAATATGATAAACAATGAAAAAATGATAGAAACTTTGTAGACGAATATCTTAAGCCTAGAAATGTGATGTTTCCTATAAAGTGGAATACTTTTGTTGAAGAAAGATTATCATAAGAGTTTCAGGATTATTGTGTGTTTCTTATACACTTTAAATTTGAATCATCACTTCTTTTTCATTATTATTAATATATTCATTTTATTAGGCAACAAGCAAAAAGTTTAGTAAAATAAGGACTAGTCAAAAGTTATTGCACACAATAAGTTGGAAGGGCTATACTCGTTTGGAGCATGAATTAGTAATGGTCTTGGCATATACTTCATTTTATTTTTCCTCTTTTTATTTTTACATAAGCATATATGTTGTAAATGTTACTATTTTCCATATTTTAGAAGGAGGCCAATGAAAATTCAGATTCAGTTACAAGAGTAGATGTATGGACAAAGGGTCATTCGAAAAAGAATGGTGAACCTTTAAATGAAGCAATTGTAAGTAAATCATTAAAGCAAATGATATGTAGTTATATATATTGAAATTATATAACAATAGAAATTTATCAAGTTAATTTACTTGTTTTTATATGAATGCAGGAAAAGATTAATGACATTAGCCAATCTACCACCAATTCAGTCGAGAGAGATAACTTAAAAGAGAATGTCATTACTAAAGTATTGGGACCTGAGCGTCATGGGCGAGTTTGAGGTCTTGGATTTGGGGCAACACCTTCAAAGGTTGATGCTCAAATTCAAAGTAATGGAAAAGTAAAGGTCTTAGAAAATATAATTCAAGATCAAGTAGAAAGGATAAATACTCTTGAAGAAAAATCAAAGAAGATGGATACACTCGAGGAAAGAGTTGAAGCATTGATTACCTTGCTCTTAATGCAATCTCAACAGGTGACAACTAGGCTTAAAATTTTCTTTGCAGTTTAATTTATTACTTAAATTTGTATAGTTAAATATATTTTATGATATGGTTTAACAAATTTAAGGCCCAAATAGAAGATACATGAATATGATATATTCGAAAGCTCAAACACCACAAGTAAACTATATTTTGAACCTAACTTTGATTATAAACTTTTATTCTTATAATGTTTATACTATCTTTAATTTGTTTATGTATTATGTAGTGACGACAAGGTAGCAAGCCCACCCAAGAAAAATTGCCTCCTGAGAATGCTAGGTGAGAATTATTGAATTGGCATCCAAAAATGAAAGAGACGAAGAAGTTGTAGCATTAAGAAAGATTTCTTTTACAAATCCTAAGGCTAAAGTTCATGGCCTCCCACTAGGCTTTGATTGTTGGAGAGTTTGGATTGTAAAGGTAGTGAATGAAGATGCTGATTTATATAGACTAACATCAGAAATTCATTACTTGAATGATATTGTTGGAAGGACAATTGCTCGGCCAAAGAAGTACATAAAACTATTATAAATAATAATTACACTTTTTGATGGATTGTGTATATATTTGACACTATAAAATTTATTATTCTTAAGTGATATTAAATGAGGCATTTGAAATGATAGGACAAATGTTTAATAATGTTTATTTTATATTATGAATTTACAGATACAGGTAAATATATACAATATATATTGTAGTAAAATATTTTTATGACTAAAAAAAATTGGCACATATGACAACGTTCAGTTTTCGTTGTAAGATATATGATATAACAACGTGCATACAATTATTTTTGAAATATTGGAGCTTTCACAATGGGTACAAGCATGTTGTTAAGTAATGGACATACAACAACAACCACTTGACTGTTGTTGAAAGGTCAAAAGGTTAGGGTTTTTACAATGTTCGCCCGTTGTTATAACACGTCTACAACAACAGGGATGATGACCGTTGTCGAATATGTCTTAAAAAATTGAAGCATTTAACAATGTGCGAACGTTGTTGTAACCTCAACTTTTAGACTGATACACAACGCATTACAACAACAGGCTCATGACCGTTGTTAAAGGTTAGGGTGTCCACAACATATGCCTGTTGTTATAACATTTCTACAATAACAGGTATAGTGATCATTGGTGAATATGTGTTTAAAGATTGAATCATTTAACAACAGGCGAACGTTGTTGTAACCTCACTCTTAGACCGATACACAACGCTTTACAACAACAGGCTGGTGACTATTGTCAAAAATAGTAGATTGTTTAACAACACCATAGTAGACAACATCACCATGAATGTTGTCATATGAGTATAACAACAAACATTTCACGTTGTTGTAGGTGTTATTTCTTGTAGTGGCAGAAATTGAAGAACGAGCCTAGAAAAATTATTGCTACGATATATTACTGTGGTAATGGATCGAGGTAATGCACTGTAGCAGAAATCATTACTAAGGTAACTAAATGAAGTAACTAGAGGAGCAAAATCTACGTGAAAGCATTATCATAGTAACACACATTACCACGATAACTGACCGAGGTAACCAGAATGCAAATTTTTGGACGAATCCATTATCGCGGTAACCAAGTGCAATTATTGATTAATGGACATTAATAATGCCTTTGGATCCTTATGTGCTATCACTCATGTAGGTCAGAAGTTAGGCACATTGATCATATACCCTAACCCCATGCTCGAACCACGAGTCAATTTCCAATCACATCATGTACCTTTACCCCGTGCTCGAACCTCGAGCCTATGGTCTCATTATTGGTATACATCTATCTATACTTCAAAATCAATTTGATATAGCTCAAATTGGACGAAATCATTCAACCCATGTCATTTTACTCATGTTTTATGCAAGGAATGCAAGTTAAAGTAACATCTAAATTAAACTACTCACCTCAGGCCCTGCGTAGCTATGTCCCATCGATACGTGGCTTAATCCCACAATGTACACTCAGCTTTGCACTATTTAAATCCAATCTCAATTTTTTGAGAAATGTGGCTCAATTTTAGTTCTACTTTCTCTAATCAGTCTCAGTCAACTTAAATTTGACTTGGTTAAATTTGGTCAACTTGTCAAATTTGGTGTCACACCCCGGCCCCCACGCCAGACCTTTCTCAACTCTACAATCGAGCATTGTGCGACATCACAGCTCGATGCATGTGCCCCCCGGAGTGCCGATACGTGTGACTTCATTCTTTTTCCATTTCTGTTCTGTTCAAGACAAATAATTTCTTTTCTTTGTTCATTTCAAAACAAAACAATCTATTTCATGAGATTCATTGTCAAATAAACTTTCGATATGTTTTCAAATAGCATTCAAATTTATATCACCAAAATTTCATAGGAAATAATACAAAAAATCAAAGCACCTGCGGAAGCTTTTAAATCTCAAAATATTCGTCTGAAATCATTGAATGCATCACTATACATTCATAATATTTCAAACCATGAAATATCTGTTCAACATATAACATAAACTAAATAATAGGCTCACAGGCCAAAGTTTCAAACAGTGTTTCATAATATAAAACAGTTCTATTTGCAAAAAATGATAACTAGCTAGGCAACAGGCCCATGTTCAAAATACGTAAAAACTGAAACAGAGTTCAAAATAAAACATCTATCTGAAAACTCTCCACCAGTCTCTGGGTCTGTCAATCCTCATGAGTACTAGGCCCATGAGTACCTGTAAAATAAAAATAGGGTGAGCTCGAAAGCCCAGTGGATCTCCCCTACACATCAATAGCATTATACAAACGAGCATACAAAACATGCACACAGTTTCACATCATTAGGGTCGTTTCAAACATTTAATTGGTTATTCTTGTTGTTCCATCTGATTTCATCAGGAGTTAACCGAAAGAGTGAACCACCTTCGGTATCCCAATTGTGGTCCTGGACACAACTAGGCACGACATCTTTCTCACACAGACGTCTACCTCGGAGACCACGACCCAAGAAGATACTGAAGCCATATGTACGCCATATGACTTTTCCAAATCCGAGGGTCACACGGCTGCTCACAGTTTGGCCCAGTTTGGGGATAGCCACGATGACGTCCTAGTCACAACTGGATAACATCTACGTGATGTACCAGTACTCCATCGCCCCGGTATGTGGAGTTCTTAATAAACCTTTAATGTTCTTTAGTTTTACAATCATAGTTTTCATTCCACGCAGCATATAGACATGCTTATTCAAAATGCTAACCTAAGTAAGGAAAGTAAACAAACACCAAGCTAATCATAATATCCTAGTATTAGAAAGCGAGTAACCAGTCCTCAGGATATCATATCAATCACTCCACCCAAGGCATACATTCCTAGCATGGTATTACGTATAGGAATTTAAACATGAATCATATTCCGTATCCAACATCCACATAATACTAATGAGTGAGGAAGAGATAGTCAACCCCACCTGTATATGTCGGACGAACCCTTATGCTGTTCCTCAACACTCACCACTCATCAAATCTAAAATCAACATTTACAGATTCAATCCTCTAAATCTTCAAAACTCTCAAACTACATCAATAACCATCATAGATATCCAATCTAGGTCATTCATATCAAATTCCAAATAAAGGGGTTTTTCCAAAATTCGAATTTCTCATTTCACCGCATCAACATACAAAACTACATTCATTTCCTTCCAAATTCAAAATAGAACATATTTACAATTGGTCATTACTTCAAAATATAAGCGGATCGAGTTTTATTACCTATCAAAGGATTTACACCTTCAAAAACCTTCCAAATAGGTAAAATTCCTCTGGATCTGTCAAAAACTACAAATGAACAGTCAAAACTTCTAGAATTTAGTCTAGAATCATTAATTCATCAATTTAAAAGGAAAATTTGAGCTCATTTTGCTCCGGATCATTCTGTGCGACAAAAAAAACTAAATCACGATCTATTTTGCAATTTTGATTTTGTTACCCTGTGAAAATTGATTTGAACAAGTTTAAGACTTCAGAGTTTCACCTTAGATGCTAGAATTGTTCTAGATCTGATCTAGATCGTTTTGATTGTCTCCGAACGAAAATCGGATCTTCGGTGACCTAAAAACGAAAGCCCCAAAAATTAGATTATTTCTACGATTTTGATCTGTTTTGGTTCTTTCAGTTTTGTGTTTTGCGATTAAATAGGGGATGAATAGTAACCGCATGAACAGTGCCCACAGATGAACAGTACTATTATTCATAGAGGAAAATTTTGCCTAGTTCCCCCTTTTTTTTCGAAATTAGTTCAATAAACCCCCATAAGTATCTTTTTTGTTTTCTGATTTTTTTTCAATTTGAACAGACGTGATTTATTTTATTTCTTTAATAAATATTATAATAAACATTTAAATCTTGTTTTCGCACATTTTTATATTTATTTAGTATTTTTAAAATTTATTTTTTTCTATTTCCAAACTTTAGGTTATACGCATATCTATTTAAAAATCATGTTTTCAAACATTTTAATATTCATTTAATGTTATTTATTTTTTATTCATTTTCGATGTGTACGCATTAAAATTTTAGGGTGATTACAATCTACCCCCTTTAAAAGAAATTTCGTCCTCGAAATTTAAATAGAAAGTACCTGTATAATGTGCCCAATCAGTCGATCTTGGTGAAGAGATCTGGATACTTCCTCTGCATCTCGCTTTCTAGCTCCCAGGTCGCCTCCTCCAGGTTATGATGCCTCCACAGGACCTTGACTAGGGGTATGTCCTTGGTCCCGAGACTCTGCACCTTACGATCAAGAATTCTAATGGCTGGCTCCTTGTAAGTGCCATCGTCTCGAAGTACTACATCCTCCCACTATATAACATGAGAAGGGTCTGGCTCGTACTTTCGGAGCATCAATACATGGAACACGTTATATATTGAGGACAATCTATTTGGCAAATCCAACTCATAAGCACATTCACCGACCCGTCTAATGATCTCAAACGGACCAATGTACCGCGGTGCTAGCTTCCCCTTTACTCCAAACAGTCGGATCCCTTTTTGTGGACTAACTCTCAAGAATACTCGATCACCTGGCTGGAAATCTAGGGGTTTCCTCCTCCTGTCAGCATAGCTCTTCTGTCTGCTCTTTGCTGCAGCTAGTCTCTTCTGGATTTGCTTAACCTGTCGGTTCATTTCCTCAATCAACTCGGATCCAATGAGTACCTGATCCTCAAAATCTGCCCAACAAGATGGTAATCTACAGGGTCTGCCATAGAGTGCCTCATATGGAGCCATCATGATGCGTGCCTGATAGCCATTATTATAAGCAAACTTAGCTAAATGTAGATGCGTGCTCCAATTACCTTTGAAATCTATGGCACATGCTCTAAGCATATCTTCCAGTATCTGTATGACCCTCTTTGACTGCCCATCTGTCTGCAGATGAAAGGTTGTGCTTATGGTGAGTCTGCTCCCCAATTCCTTCTGTAAGCTCAGCTAGAACTAAGATGTAAATTTGGAATCTCTGTCTGACACTATCGTCCTGGGGACACCATGAAGCTGCACAATCTCTCTAACATAACGCCCACCCAGTTTATTCATTGTATTAATGGATCGAATAGGTAGGAAGTGCGCTACCTTCGTTAATCGATCCATGATGACCCACACAGTGTCTTCCCCTCTTAGACTTCTCGGCAGACCGCTAACAAAGTCCATCGTAATATTATCCCACTTCCATTCCGGTATCGGAAGTGGCTGTAACAATCCTGATGGCTTCCTGTGCTCGGCCTTCACTTGCTGACAAGTCAGACACCAGGAGACACACTTAGCAATGTCTCTCTTCATCCCTCGCCACCAAAAATTAGTCTTCAGATTCTGATACATTTTGTCACCACCTGGATGCATAGTATACCTTGTCTGGTGTGCCTCATCCAGTATGGTTCCCTTCATCTATCCAGAACTTGGCACATAGATTTTATTCCCCAATCTGAGTGTACCCTCTGCATCTAGCCTAAAGTCTGTATGCTTGCCTTGTCTGACGCCCACGATTAGATCCATAATCCACTTATCAGTTCCCTACTCATCTCTGATCTGGCGTACGATATCAGGCTGATAAGTAATTGCATACAGATATGCATGTCTCTCATCAGTGTCTGTACCCAGATTATACTAACTAATCAGCTGATACATCTGTCCCACTTCTTCATCCTTCCTGCTGGATTTTCTGCTAAGAGTATCGGCAACAACATTCACCTTACCGGGATGATAGTGAAGCTGAAAGTCATAATCACTGAGGAACTGAATCCATCTCCTCTGTCGAAGATTCAGCTCCTTCTGGGTATATATATATATATATATTTGAGGCTTTTATGGTCCAAATAGAGATCAAAACTCTCACCATAGAGATAATGCCTCCAAATCTTAAGTGCAAACATGATCGTCACAAGCTGCAGATCGTGTGGGGTAATTGTGCTCATGTGGCTTCAACTGCTGTGAAGCATAAGCCACTGCCTGTCCCTGCTGCATCAGTACTGCTGCACCCAGACCACTAAGTGATGCATCAGTACGTAGGGTATATTTCGTACCAGGAGTAGATGTGATCAATACTAGTGCTGTAGTCAACCGATTCTTCAACTCCTGAAATGATTGCTCACATTGATCATTCCAAATGAATTTCTCATCCTTTCTGGTTAACTTTGTGATTGTACTAGCTAATTTAGAGAAATCTTTTATGAATCTGTGGTAGTATCCAGCCAACCCAAGGCAACTCCTGATCTCTATGACTGTCGTGCGTTGCTTCCAATTAGATACTGCCTGTACTTTCTCCGGGTCTACTGCTATTCCCTCTGCTGAGACAATGTGGCCAAGGAACTTGCCTGCTTCATCCAGAACTCACACTTGCTAAATTTTGCATGCAACTCATTCTTCCTCAAGGTCTCCAAAACAGTATGCAAATGCTGTGTGTGTTCAGCCTATGAACGGGAATATATCAAAATATCATCAACAAATACTACGACAAACTGATCAACGAACTTGCTAAAAACTCTATTCATTAGATCCATGAATGCGACTGGAGCAATAGTCAAGCTGAATGGCATGACTGTAAACTCGAAGTGGCCATACCGCGTCCTGAAAGCTGTCTTCTATATATCTGACTCTCGGATCCGTAGCTGATGATACCCTAACCTCAAATCTATCTTAGAAAAATATTGTGCTCCACTAAGCTGATCAAAGAGGTCATCAATCCTAGGCAGTGGGTATCTATTCTTGATAGTGACATGATTCAGCTTCCGGTAGTCTATACATAGTCTCATGGATCCATCTTTCTTCCTTACGAACAGTACCGGAGCTCCCCATGGCGTTCATTCTATCTGATGAATCCCTTTGCCAGAAGCTCATCCAACTGAGTCTTTAGCTCAATCAACTCCACGGGTGCCATTTTATATGGTGGAATAGCGATGGGGTTGGTGCTAGGATGTAACTCAATCTTGAACTCTACCTGCCTATGAGGTGGAAGTCCAGGTAGGTCCTCTGGGAACACATCTGTACACTCCTGTATCGTAGGAATGCTGTGAATATTTGTGATCCCTTCTGCATCCTCATCTAATAGCTGCTTGAAGTCCTCGTTCTGCCTAATAGCATACAATAATGCCAGTATCGGACTCCTAGGCAACCTCCGCATATCCCCATCTATCCTCAATATCTTTCCAGATAGCAACTGTATAATGACTCTCTTCCTCTGGCAATCTATCTGAGCCTGATATTGGGTTAACCAGTCCATTCCCAATATCACGTCATAGCCACTGAAATAGAGTAAGTAGAGATTAGCAAGAATCAGCTGGCCTCCGAATCTGAACTCAACTCCACAATATTTCCCTGAATTCACTATCTCGCCTATCAGTGTGGCAACATCCAATGGTACTGCTAATGGGCTCGTGACTAATCTCAATTTACTCACCAGAATCAAACAAGACATGCACGACAACACCAAACAATGAAAACATATCGTCTACTGTGGGAGTCAAAGTCGTCTGTGCCTCAGCTGCATACAATCTGGCTTGGTCCCTCTACCGTGTCTGAGACCGTGTCTGCTGCCTCTGCTGTGGATGACTACTCTGTCCTTACCCTACCTGTTGCTAAGCTAGGCCTAGAGCTCTGGTAGGACAACTCCTCACCAGGTGTCCTAGCTGACTACATAGGAAGCACAACCCTAGTCTCATGGCTTGCTCTTTCTGCTCAACACTCATATGATCCGATCTAGTCTACTGCTGGTGCTGGTGTTATCCCAAAGTCTGTGCCTGGCCACTGGTGGTAGGTGCTCTAGCTGGCCGCCGTCTATCTCGTCTCTGCTGTGGAGCCCCTAAAGTCTGTTCTAGGTGTGATCTCTTCTGCCTGCTCCTAAGGGACTGCTCAAACTCCAAGTCTCTCTCTACATGCTGGGCCCGCACCACCGCCTCTCTATAGGTAGTCAATCTCAGTGGTGTGATCAACTTCCTGATGTCCATCTTCAGACCCTTAATGAACTTCTTTGCCTTGGACTGCTCGTCCATAACCACCTCTAGGCAGAATCTCGACGTCTCTGTAAACTGGTGCTCGTACTCTGTAACGGTCACAGTCCTTTGTGTCAGTCTGGAGAAATCTAACCGCAGCTGTGACTTACGAGCATATGAGAAGAATGTCTCATAGAATAGCGTTTTGAACTCCTCCCAGGACATAATCGTCTCGTCTATGATTGGGTCCCTCATGATCATCTGCCACCAATGGTAGGCTGGTCCCACCATTTGGTGTACTGCTAGTGCTACTCTCCTGGGTCCAGTCACCCTTAACAGAGTCAAGTGCTTATCCATCTTAATGAACCGCCTGTCCATTGCCAAAGGATTTGCTAGGCCCTCAAAAGTGCTAGGATGCAGCTTCTAAAACTCTATCACCAAGTCTCGCTACTCCCTATCATAACCAGCATCTCAGCTCTCTGTATGAGCAGGATGCTCTAGTGGTATCGGCGCTGGTATCAACAGCTTGGACGACACTGATGATGGCGTAGGTATCTGTACTGGTGTTGGAGGTTGTACGGGAGGCTGGGAGGACTCTGCTAGATGCCGACTCATCATGGCCTAGTCCACTGCCCGATCTACTACTCTCTGAATCATGTCTAAGAGTACATTCGATGACACAGTAATGGCA
>JAJIYU010017629.1:0-11607 GCA_030144865.1 Tinospora cordifolia | reverse complement strand
AATAATTTAGTTGAAAATGAACATGTGCGCAATGGTGATATCTTGATCTAAGTCTATGACAACTTGATCACGTGACATGCTCTCATTTGTTATTCTGGGTCTAGGCTTGGTTAAATAGAAATAAATAAATATAAATATATGTATGTAGACGGAGTACGTGTTAATTATATATATGTATTAAAATTATACATTGCATGTATAAATTAATTAGAGTAAATAAATGTGTAGAAATTAATTAAATTAAATTATTTATTAGAATAACAATAATGGTGGTGTAAACGAAAAAAATAATAATTGAAAATGAAATAATAATAAAAAAAGAAAATAAGAAAAATTAAGAATTTAAATGAGAGCAATTTATATATTCAGTGGGTTAATATTCCACAATTCATTTGGCTATATATATATATATATATGCATGAGATTAATGGGCAGCTTATATAATAGTTAGATGGTTTGCATATCAAAATTAGTAGTGGGTAACGTGTATATATATATATATATATATATATATATATATATATGGGTAAAATGGTTGAGTGGCTGGTGAATTGGGATAAGTAAAACAGAAAAGGATATCTAATCTTTTGTCCAATTCGCCGCACAGGTAGGTAGTTTACTGCAATTTTAGTTACAAAAACGCTAATTAAGCTTTGTACTACGATCCTAGGAGTGTAATTTTTGTTGTAGATAGTGTTTTATAGCTGTACCCAAAAATTAGGTATTTTCTACAGTGAGTAAAACTCAACAAAAATTATACCAAAACACTCCTGGTGATAAGTAGATCCTAGATATGTGGTTAGATTTTGTTCGTTTATCTTGTAAATTTTAAAATAAATACCCAAAGTTTTATAACCTTTGGATAGGCTTTTGGGTATGTAAACCCAAATAAAACTTTGATTGAGACTTATAGAAATGTAGAAAATGAAAATACGGACCCATTGACACTAAAATTATGAATTTTGGATATCAATTGGAATTTTGGTGAACGATTAAGCAATGAGGTTTTTAAGAAAAAAATATAAAAAATTACAAAAAATATGATTTAAAAGACTATTTAAGTTATTTTCTGTCGTAAAAATATTTTATATGAGCAGAAAGTTAGTTTTATGATTATTGAGATTATTCGAGTCAATGCGCATCAATACATGAGGTCTGATGTGCGTGTATGATTAAAAATGAGAAATAAATACGTTAGAAATTGATTATAGAAATGCATTTGAATTTGATTGGTGCTTTTGAAATTATTTTGATAGGATAATATTGGTGAATTGAGTATAGAGGTTGAAGTGGATACTGGAAATTGATTGACAATAATTTTGGTGAGTAATATTTATTTTTGGGTATTTCGAAGAATATTGCTCTATGTCTAAAACTTCTGATTTTTCTTAAACATGAATGAATGTACCTGTTATGATATGAAATGATGGATTATATATTATTGAATTTTATAGTAAAGGTTGGAAAAGCTGGTTATTTACCAGAGAGTGAGTTACGTGCCAACGGGATTTAGTGTTGGTATTCTGTGAGTATTTCTTTATCTTTGTTATTTATATGGTATTGTAGATAAAAAAAATGGTTTGAACGTAAGCATGTTATTGATATGAGCATATGTTGCATTTGATTTGGCTTTCATGAAATTTTATTTACATGGTAACATGTTTTGGATTTGCAAGAGCAGATCTAAAATATGATATCGTTTCGATGGACTGAGCCATGATGAATAATACTTTTTTATATGATAATCCTATGAGACCGAGCCTTGAGAAGTATCAACCTTTTCCTATGTGACAATCCTCGAAATGAGTTGGAAATGGAGAAAATCAGAGTTGCAGTCTACTTTTGTTGAGGCCAAACAAGAAGTGAGACTGACTTCAGATCTGGAAGGATAAGGAGATGCATAATTGTTTTAAATGGAAGGATAAGGAGGTGCATGATTGTTTTAAATTGGCATGAGCACTATGTTAAATGTATTTATGTATTTGTAAATAGGTATGCTGCATTTGAATGGTTTATTTGATTTGAGAATTTGCATGTTTATTTAAATGCATCTAAATGCCTTAGATAAAGAATATTCACTGGGCATGTTGTGGCTCACTTAATTTTTAACATTTCAGAAACAGATAAGAAAGGGAAGAAACCAACACAAGAAGGATAGTTGATTCTTCAGTCACTGCTGGGTGCGTAGGTTTAAGTATTTTGTGTGGGTTGTGCTTTTGTATAATTATAATTATCACTGTATATGTAATATCATTAGAGGAATTTGAATATGGTTCCACTAGTTAAGAGTGGATCTTTGTAAGTTATGAATTACGAGGTATGGGTGATGCAAACTTGTGGTTTAATATTACTTGTTGTAAATTGTGGATTGATAATGTGTTTATTAGGTGACAAATTTATTAGGATAAGTCAAAATTCTAGAGGAGACTCTGTCAAGATTTTTGTAGGGATATTGAGTAGGATTAACCGTGAGAGGCTGATATAGTATTGTATACGTAGATGTAGCGTATATGGTATTATGTACTGGTCGTGACATCACTTCTGTGAAGTGGGTTGCGACAATTTGTTTGTTATCTCAACAACCCCCCCTCAAGCATACCGGTGTAGGAGCAATAATAACCTTGCTATAAAGAAATATATAAAATTAACGAGAGAACCAATATCGTGACGAGTAAGGGTGTAATACTATAGAGCACCAACTATGCTTTGATAGGTGGTAGGGTTCTCAAGAGAATTGTCAGACAAGGGGGAGTTAGCAACCATAGGAGTAGCTAGGCCTTTGCAATCAAACATGCCAACCATTGTAAAAACATTTGAGATATATTTAGATTGATTTAAATGCAACTCATTTGGTATTGCAGTGAGAGAGATGCATTGGAAGAAAGGGAAAGAATTGACATCCTTTAGAGCAAATTTGGAATGAAAAACATCAATGAAAGAAGAAATTTGCATTGAATAAGAGCCTATAAGAATGCTATCATCAACATAAATAAAAGAACACCATCATAACAAAGTCATGATAAAAATTGAACGTAGAAAGATTTGCTCTTGAAGTAAAAAAAACCATAACTCACAAAGAAAGAGCTAAGTTTGGTAAATCGAGCATGTGGTGATTGTTTTAGCCCATAGATGGCTTTATGTAACTGGTTAACTAGAGATAAACTAGTTGAAGAAATAGTGAAGCTTAGTGGTTGAGCTATAGAAACCTCTTCATGTAAATCACCATTGAAAAAAGCATTGTAAACATCCAACTAACAAAGATGCCAACAACAATAGGGAGCAATTGTGAAAACAATGTGGATCATGGGAGGCTTGATCACATGACCAAAAGTCTTGAAGTAATCTAAGCCAAATGTTGGACTAAACCCTTTGGAAACAAGATGAGCTTTATGCCATTAAGGAGAACCATCTTGTCTCAATTTGGATTTAAAAACCCATTTCCAACCAACTAGTAATTTCCTATATTGTAAAGGAACCAAAGACCACGTGTGATTATGACATCAATCTATTTTTGCATTGCAAAAATCTAAGAGATTGTAGTGCTCTTTTGACAATAGATGCATGGTTCAAGTAGAGTAATATAAGATAATACAACAATACCCAACATAGCCTAGCATGTGGGACTGAATGGTTTTCTTAACAATAGGAAGCAAAAAGCTAGAGGAAGAAGAAGATAATAGAGAATGAACTAGAAAAGGCAGAAAAATTAGTTTGTATATAGATGTGTTTCACTCTCTTTACATACCGCAAATATCTTAACTTATACACAAAGAATTTAACAAAAAATAAATATGTTTACAATGGTAAATTGTTAATCTAAATCTATAACAACTCAACCATGTGGTGTGCTTTCGTTTGCTAATTTGGATTTGGGCTTGGTGAAGTGTAACACTCCCTTTTTCTAATTCTTTGCTTAGTCTGATTTATTGGCTTAAAATCGTAATTTTTTTTTAAACATTTTATGCTATCATAATAAAATGGAAAACCTTTTTTTTTCTTTCTTAAAACCTTTATTTAGAAAATCATTTTGTTTAGGAATGGAAGAGAACATCGTTCTTTTGTATTTTGGGCAAGTCCAAGGGATGCTATTGCTTTGTCTTCTTTCCTTCCTTTTCATAACATGGTTTATTAAGACACAATTTTTGAAAAATAGTGGTAAATCAAACCTTTCATAAATAGTGCATAATTATAATTGAAGTTTCATTTCCAAAATGTAAGTTGCTTGATCAATTGTAAGCCCATTTATAACTGAGTTCATCCCTTTCAATTAATTAAGGCATACAATGATAGACTTGAACATACAAATTTTCCAAAATAAGACTAAGTAAAAAATGTACTGAGAGATGAAATAAATAGTAGAAGGGTGGCTCTCGCGCCCATGTCAAAATGTACCTGCATCTAAAACAGGGAAGGGGCTGAGCTTTATGAACCTAGTGGGTTTATCTCCTAATTAATCAAACATACAAATACCAAGATTATGCAAACGCTTCAATATATTAGGGTTTCAAATAACAATTTATTTTAAGTTGGTCACTAGCTAGGGTAGGCAAGCCCTAAGGTAGTTCATGGGTCATTGCAACCATTAATTAAGATAATAGTCAATTGTGATATTGTGCAAGTGATCCAAATCTCCATGAGACATATGATCAACTGCATTTTTCTTAGAAAACATTTCAACCCACAGACAATAGTCAATGTGGGAGGTTTTCGAACAAAAAGTATCAACGAACTACCAATAACACCCTAAGGCTAACCATCCCAAGATGTAGATTATTATCTTAATACTGTTTATTATATGTTGTTATCAACAATGCATTAAGCAATATACCAATCAATGAACATCTACTCTATTCATTATATCAATCTCAATTATGTGTATCCAAATAACACATCATATTCTATGACATCATTGCACATAATAAGAACAAGTTTATTTGTAATACCCTAGAAAATTTAAGAATTTTTAAATACATAATAATAAATTTCATAATTATTAATTATTGTCAAAATTTATGAATACAAATATAAATATTAAATATTATTATTTATTTATTCACGAACAATCATAACTATAAGATTGATATGTTTAGAGTAAAATAAAATCTCAAACCTAAAATCGAGAGCATGAATAAGAAAATAAAACATTTTAATAACAAGAACGACATAGTAGCTTAGTTGATTAAAACAATGTGTCTAAAATAGAAGGTTTTCAGTTCAAACCTCAATTAGTCACTTTTTACTCCACAAAAAAAAAAAAAAAGAAAAAAAAAACTTTCATACGTACATAGGTGAGATGAAACCTACTACTTACATCTTCTCATATAAACCAATGAAAACACCCCATTTATTTTCTTTTTGCTAGACCCAAGGACTTGATTTTTCATCCTCTCGCACTCCATCATGTCCCCTTAGAGCACCATAGGAAATTGGATCAAAGAAAGAATATTGAGGTAGGGAAAAGAACTCATGTTCTTCATGTCTTCTTCTTCCTTTCTTCTTTTCTCAACAACCATCAAACCACCTGAACTTGGATGTCATGAGATTTATTGCAACATCTATTTCACTCTTGAAAACATTCCAAAAGCCAATAACAATTCCTTTGAATGAAAGTAGCCACAAAACCCACAAAACGTAATCGTTCTTTCCACTTGAACCCTTGTTTTCAGCCTAAAAGAAAACCAACCTTGAGGTTTCACTATAGCTGGCAATAGAACACGCTTTTCTATACTTACAAACCTTTCAAATCACCCTTAAATAAACACTAAAAATCAACTTGAAAACTTCTTCCAAAGGACCTATAAAAACATCTCAAAACTACACTAAAAAACTATGCTAAACCTACACTATTGTACCATTTTAACCAAGTCATTTGTTTAGATTTCAAGTCCATATTTATACTAATCTATGAAAAAAGAAGAAGGAAAAGAGAAACACAAAAGAGAAGGTACGCTCCCACTAAACCCTAGTTTAGCATGTCCCATTTTGCACATACACATGGCCACCATTAGGGACTAGATAAAGTGTGATTTACAACATAAGAATCACCCTTCTTAAATGTGTTTTGAACTAGGTAGTGGTAGCCCAATACTCTGCACACAAACCCCTTACATTATGTAGGTGAAAAACGTTGAAAAGAATGCATTTTAGGCACTTCATGTGCAAATCACATGGGTTGAATGTGTGCAACCACATATCAGAGTATTATGACCTAAGAAAAAAGGAGAAAAGTGTCTCAAAGTGGACATAAGATATGGAAAAAGTCTACCATATACACACATATGCACTATAGCTAAAATACCGAAAACTAGGCATTTTAGTGCATGTAAGTATGGCTGCATTGCAGCCATGTAACAATGAGTTATACACTTAGAAAAACAAGGAAATGATGAGAAAAAGTATGAAAATATGGGAAAAAATCCCTAAAGGTATAGCTTTGATTTGGGGTGAAATGAGCATGAAAATGTTTAAAAATACGATTTTCATGTGCCTTAGTGTTAAAAAGATAAGGGCTAAAAGTTACAGCCCTTTTACTAAGTTTAAAAACTTAGAAATATTAGGATATCATTTAAAATTAAAGGAAAGTGTTTGGAAATAAAAACCTCAGCCCATGGCCTTGTAAGACACCAAACGAGTTTGAATAACGTTAAAAAGGGGACACTTTCGGTGTACCTTCTATGAACAACTCAATATGCCTAGGTAGTAAGGAACACCTAAATAAACTTCAAAACATCTTAAGAATATAATTTATTAAAGTAGGTCCCAAATAGTTAGTCACGTGAAATGACAAAATCAGGCCTACTAGAATAAAGCATAGTTGTGGTTTTGGTACAATGGCTGCATGATGAGCATGGTTATGCATTAAGAACCTCAAAATCACACGAAAAAGTCCCAATAAGTTAAAAACAATGACTCTTCGAGATTGAAATAGAAAAATATAAAGAACCCTAAGTCATCTAAGCATAATTGGTGTGGTAGGAGCAATGATTGGAACACTATATCATACCTTTAAATGACAAAGAATAATTAAGATTGCAGAAGATTTAAAAAAATTTTGAGTGTGAGATAAGACGCTAATGCTGACATTGGAACTTTTTATGTTAACTTTAGTGGATTGGCATCAAGTTGTGAATTTCAAGGAATATGGAACCTAAGTACAGGTGAAAATGACTCTTGACTCTTTCTTGTATTATAATTATTGAAAATTTAATATGTATAAGTTTATTTTTTGATAAATCCTGTGATTAGGTTCATGTTAATGTGTATTTGATTCTGTGTTGCTTGTATACATGAATAATTGTATGATTAAAAGTGTATGAGATTTTTGGACGAGACTGACGCTCAATTGAAAGCTATGAAATAAGTTTGTGGTAGTTCAAAACTAGAATAGGCACAATATCGCAAAGTAGCCGCCCTTGCTCAATTTGGGTTGGACCTTGATGCTGTGACTCAAGCATTATCAAAGAGAGGTGCACGGCTTACAAAAATACTAAAATGACTACAATTTGTTTTTCAATTGGAAGTGTTATTATTTATTATGCCATGATATGTTACAATGCAACTTAGAGATTTCTTTTCCACTTTTATTTTTGACACTTATGTTCATTGACGAGATCTATCTTGAGCTTGTCAAAATCTTCATCTCTAGTTTCTCTCTAGCAATGGTTGGCCCACTCCACTTGACTACTTTACTCATGGGCATAACATGTCACATCACTCCAACTATTCAATAGATGTTCTTCCTTCCTTTTAACCACCCATCATCCACTTTTGAGGGTGATTAATTCTTATTTGGTTTATTAAGTTGTCTAACTACCACCACTCAGATGGTTAGAGGTCATGTTGATCGATTTCCACCCACTCATGACATTTCATCCACCATTCTTCCTTTGGAGCACAAGATTGGCCATAATATTATCATCACTATCAAGATTATCCCTAAACCCAATTCAGGAGCTCAATTTAAGCATAATGATTGCTCATTCTTTGTTGTTTCTGTACTATCACCCACATTTATTTCTTTTACATCATCACCTACGACATGATGAAAGTTCATCATCATTTTATCGCCTTTCCTTATTGTGTCATTATCACATGCCTTGCTTGGTGTTGGCATCACTTTATCTATTTTCACCTTCATAGTTCACGCTGCTAGGAGGAGTTGCATTTGAGAGGCCACCATCACTTTTTTTTTAGATATTGTTGAGCTTCCAACGCTTAGAGAGGGGTTCATTGGTCATACATACATAATAGATAGACCATGAGATACACTATAAAAATTAAATAAAACATTGTGCTGATGTTTGAAGTAAACTATGACTTGTCTACAATAATATTTCATGGTTATGTCACTTTTAGGATATTAAGATTTGATGGTTACTTGTACTAAGTTGTAAAAGGATGGTTGCTTGTCATAAGTTATAAAAAGATGGTTGAAGATAATAGTGACAATTCATGGTTGCTTGGAAAGTGATTTGACAAGGTATGGAGTGGTGTGACGAATCATTCCATCTCATTCTTTTCCTTTTTGTCTTTTTCCTAGTTCTTTCTTAGTTCAAGAAAGAGAGAGAGAACATCTTTGTTCTCTTATTGAGTGTTGAAAGATGGTTGTAATTTATTCTTTCATAATTATTCTTTTGCATCATTTTCATAGATGTTTTTCTCATATTGAGGATTTTAGCACATTACATTTTTATGCCACCTATATTTTTTGGTTTTCTTATTTTGTTATTTAGTTGCATAATACTACACACTCCATTCATTCCCTACAAGTGGTATCATAGTCAGTCTTTTGAAAGTCTTAGTATGTTTTATGATTTCTTCGTGTCTAATATTCCACATCAGAAAAACTTTCTTGAGGCTTTTGCTAATCTTGGTGACATTCATGTAAAGTAGTGGAAGTTGTTGCAGTACTTAACATGACAATAAAGATCAAGATAAAAAATTTTGACATGATTAAATCTCATTATGGAAGCTCAAGATTAAGATAAGTCTACACAAGGAAAACTACTCAGAAGCAATTGAAGATAAGCTAGCAAAAATCACAAATGATAAATAGTGAAAGAAATAGACGTTGATGCAATATCAAATTTGCATATAACATTGACATATAATATCTTGTCAAGTATAGAAGAGAAAAATACAACCAAAGAAATTTGAGACATGCTCATCAATTAATATGAAACTAAGTCACTACAAAACAAGGTCTTCATAAAAAGAAGATTACACACTCTTTGAACGGTAGAATCTACTTTAGTGATTAACCACATTAGCACTCTAAATGTTGGAACACAAAATAGAGTAGCTAGAACATGCAGAGATTCTACTTTAAAAGTTACCTTAATCGTGTGATTAACTCATCATAAACCTCACCAACAACACTACTACTTTAATTTTTCATATAATAACTTCTACAATTCTTGAAGAAGAGAGTAGGTGCAAGAAAAATGAAGACAAATTCGTAACATCAAAGTAAGTCAACAAAATGTGCCTTTAATGAAAGCACTCAAAGTCTAAATAGATCAAACTCAAGAGTTAATAAGGATGTTAAGTGCTACAATTGTGGCAAGGCACATCAAAAGGGAGTGTTGGGTAAATAAGAAGAATGAGGATGACGAAGAAAATCTCCTATGTCATTAAATGGTTGAGGATGTGTAATAAGTACCTCATATGATGGACAAATCTTGTACAGTGAGGCAACCACAATGTCTAAAGTTGAAAAACAGCTAGTTAATGTTTGGGGTGTTAGATTCAACAACAACATCACACATGACCTATTGGAGACAATGATTTCACACTTATGAACCTATCTTAGGAGGATTTGTTTATATGAGAAATATTATGCCTTTGAGATTGTTGGCATTGGTACCATCATGATGAAAATAAATAATGGCATAATTCGCACTATTTAGGGGATACAAACCTATTGTTTATAGGACAACTAGCCGAACTTATTATAAAATTCAAATAGAAGATTAGATCATGAAAATAATTAAAAAAGAAATCTTGGTAATAAAAATAGAACAAATGACTTCAAAGTTATACAAGCTCTATGGCATCAACATGTCAAGAAGAAAACTTATCAATAATGTGCAATTGTACGTTAAGCTACATTTCTAAATGAGGGTTGAAGATTCTCTTTGACAAAAAATTACTTCATAGGCTCAACTTAATAAATCTACTGTTTTATGAGCCAGAAACCTGTACAAGTTAAAGTTTGACAAATCAAATGCCAGAAGTATGTTTATTCTAGCTTTAATTTATTAACATGTTTGGAAAGCATTGAATCTATCCAAAGGAGGAGAGTGGTATATTTTGTGTCATTTATTGAAAACTTTCTAAAGATATGTTAGTTGTACTTGATAAAGAATAAAATATATGTTCTTAAGATTTTAGAAGCTTTCAAAGCACTCGTAAAGCTTGAATTTAGAAAGTGGATCAAGAGTTTAAGGGCTAACAATAGAGGATAATATATTAGCAATAAATTTAATGCATTTTGTTGACAAAAAGGCATCAAAAGATAGTTTATAGTGGCACATACTCCTAATAAAATGAGGTGGCAAAGTAGATGAATAGAGCTCTACTTGATAAGAATAGAGCAATGATAAAAATCTTAAGTACGGAGAAACCATTCTAGGCAAAAACTATCAAAACTACCTATTATGTGATGAATTGATCTCCATCTATATTGATTGAGTTCAAGACACTAATGAAAATGTGGAGTGCTAAGTCAGTTAATTGTTCTACCTTGTACATCTTTGGTTGTCTAACATATGTCATGTTTAATGCACAAGAAAGAACAAATACCAAATCGTAAGTTTCAAAAATGTATATTGTGGTATGTTAAGAGAGCCAAGGGGTATTACTCGTGGAACTCCACTACCCAAAAAGTTATTATCAATAAGGACGTAATATTTGAAGAAGTGATGCAGAAAGAAGATGTTAGCAACATAAGAGATAATGCAAGGATCAGTACAATTTAGGTAAAAACTAGGTTGAACAAGAAAATTCTTCTAAACTATTATTAGAGCATGATGAACAAGTACTCAAGAAATATAAGACATTGATGGTTCGTTGTTGCAACACGAGTATAAGAGGCACCCTCATGACGCTGAGAGTATGATGTAGTACAAATATTGCATACTATATTTTAACATAAATTGGAGAGCCATTAACTTTTCATGAGGTTACAAATAGTCATGATGCAACTTTATGGATGACAACAATGTAACATGGGATTGAATTTCTACATTAAGACAAAATGTGGGAACTTGTTTGATTACCATATATAAGAAAAGTTATTGGGAACAAATGGGTCTACAAGATCAATTAAGGATGATGGTGATAACCAAGTGGGCCAATTTTGTGCAAGTTTAGTAGTCAAAATATATGCTAAAAAAGAAAGCACTGACTTCACTAAAATATCTTTTTTAATTGTTTGAATGACTATAGTTAAAATAGTTACGGCTATGCTATCTACATTTATAATAGTCAGATGTAAAAACAACATTTCTTCATAAAGAATTAAAAGATGAAATTTATATACTCTAATTAAAAACTTTTATAGAAAAGGGAAAAGCAGACGATTCGTAAGTTGACCAAATCTTTGTA
>JAJIYU010017628.1:0-11594 GCA_030144865.1 Tinospora cordifolia | reverse complement strand
TTTTGTTATTAAAGAAAATTCAATTACCATTTGTATTCCCTGAGGACGATACCCGGACTTTCCGGATATTACTACAAGCGATCTCGTATACTTGCGAGTTCACTAACAATGTAATCTTGGGGATGCATTGGTTAGACCAGTACCAGTCCCAGATAGATTGTCCTAAGAGACGGGTAACCATAACATTACCTTATGGGGAGATCTTTAAAATCAATGGGGATATGGGGAGACTATCAAGGAGTCCAACCCTAGCCTTGCTGAATTGTTTGAAGTAGACGGATGGTTCGAGGAACTCTTTGAAGAAGAACCTACTAACCTGAAGAATATTGACGACCTAGCTGTAGTTAGTGAGAATGAGGATGTGTTCCCAAATGACTTACCTGGACTACCACCAGCTAGAGAGTTAGAGTTCAAGATTGAACTTTACCCGGGAACCAACCCTATAGCTATACCTCCTTATAAAATGGCACCAGTAGAACTAATTGAGCTGAAAACTCAACTGGACGAGCTCAAGGAGAAAGGTTTCTTCAGGCCGAGTGAATCACCCTGGGGAGCCCAGTATTATTCGTGAAAAAAAAGCATGGTTCCTTGCGACTGTGTCTACCGAAAGTTGAATCAAGCTACTATAAAGAATAAATATCATTTACCAAGGATTGATGACCTATTTGATCAATTACGAGGAGCCACTCATTTACCTAAAATTAATCTTAGGTCAAGATATCATCAACTTAGGATTCGAGAGTCTGACATTCACAGTACGACCTTCAAAATAAGATATGGACACTTCGAGTTCATAGTGATGCCCTTTGGTTTGACCAATGCCCCAGCAGCTTTCATGGATTTGATGAACTAAGTGTTAAGACAGTACGTTGACCAGTTTGTAGTGGTATTCATAGATGATATACTAATCTACTCTAAGTCAGAAGTTGAACACCTAGAACACTTGAGGATCATACTAGAAATTCTTAGAAGAAACCAACTATATGCTAAATTCAATAAGTGCGAGTTCTGGGTGAGGAAGATCAAGTTCTTTGGGCACGTAGTGTCAACAAAAGGCATCTCTGTAGATCCGGAGAAAGTGGAAGCTGTTATGAACTGGAAGCAACCCAAGATAGTAACAGAAATCAGAAGTTTCTTGGGCTTGGTAGGCTATTACAGAAGGCTCATTAAGGATTTTTCCAAGTGGGCAGAACCTATGACTAAGTTGATTAGAAAAGGAGTTAAGTTCCAGTGGGATGAGAAATGTGAACAGTTATTCTAAGAACTGGAGAGAAGATTAACTATGGCTCCTGTTCTACTCACCCCAACTCCTAGTGTTACTTACACACCGTATACTAATGCCTCACTGAGTGGATTGGGCGCAGTCCTAATGCAAGAAAAGCAAGCCATCACTTTGGCCTCAAGACAACTGAAGGTCCATGAGAGAAATTACCCTACTCACGACCTAGAGCTAGTAGCCATTGTGTGTGCCCTGAAAATTTGGAGACACTACCTTTATGGCGAGAAATTTGAGCTATTTTCAAGTCATAAGAGCTTGAAGTACATCTACACGTAGAAGGAGTTGAACCTCAGGCAACGGAGATGGATAGAGTTCTTGACAGACAATGATTTTTAACTAAACTCCATCCGGGGAAGGCCAATGTAGTGGCTAATGCATTGAGTAGGAAGTTCAACAAACAGGAGGAAGAAAAAGGCCAAATGTACCAGTTGATTGAAGATTTTAGGTTGGGTGTAAATCTTAACAAAAAAGAAGCCTATCTTTACAATATGTCTTGCCAACCGGACCTATTACATCAGATAAGGGATGAATAGAAGCAAGACAAGGGGTTTGCTCAACTAATTGAAGGAGTCACGTAAGGAAAACATACTGACTTCAGGATGGATGCTGAAAACATCCAAAGGCTTGGGGAAAGGATATGTGTACCTCAGCAGGGACAGAGCAAGCAGGTCATACTTGATGAAGCCCATCAAACTAAGTATACCACGCACCCTGGTGGGGATAAGATGCACTAGAACCTCAGGAAAACCTATTGGTGGAGAGGAATGAAAAGGGACATAGCCAAATATGCCTTTAAGTGCTTAACATGTCAACAAGTGAAAGCAGAACACCAAAAACCCTCTGAAATGTTACAACCACTCCCAATCCCTGAATGGAAGTGGGATAACATTGTCGTGGACTTTGTTAGTGGCTTACCTAGAAACCAAAGAGGAGAAGATACCATTTGGGTGATAGTGGATCATCTCACCAAAGTGGCCCACTTCTTGCCAATCAGATCCATAGGCCAACTCAGCAAGCTCGGAGAAATTTATGTGAAAGAAATCGTCAAACTTCATGGTGTACCCAAGACTATCGTTTCTAATAGAGACGCTCGCTTTACTTCACAGTTCTGGCAGAGCCTCTAGAAGGAGATGGGTACTAAACTCACCATGAATACAACATTTCACCCTCAGATGGATGGTTAGTCTGAGAGAGTTATCCAGATTTTGGAAGATATGTTGAGGTCTTACATTTTAGACTTCAAGGGGAATTTGAGCAAGTAATTACACTTGGCGGTGTTTTCCTATAATAACAGTTACCAGACAAGCATAAAAATGGCTCCATTCGAGACTCTCTATGGAAGACCCTGTAGATCACCTAATTGTTGAGCTGAACTTGAAGATCAAGTATTAACTGGGCCAGACATGGTGGACAAAACGAGCTACCAAGTCAAGTTAATACAAAAGAGATTGACTACTGCACAGAGTCATCAAAAGAGCTACGCTGACAAAAGGAAAAGACCATTAGAGTTCCAAGTTGGGGACAAAGTATTTCTGAGGATCAGTCCTCAAAAGGTTTGGAAGGGAAATTATCTCCAAGGTTTGTCGGACCCTTTGAAATACTTAGAAGAATCGAGGAATGTGCTTATGAGTTTGACCTACCAAATTAGATGACTTCAGCACATAATGTATTCCATGTATCCATGTTGAGGAAATACGAACCTGACCCCTCTTACATCATTCACTAGGAGGAAGTGAATATTCAAGACGATGCTACCTACGAGGAAACAATGGTCAGAATCCTTGACCACAAGGTACAGAATATAAGAACAAAGGATATCTCATTAGTGAAGGTGCTGTAGAAACATCACGGGGTAGAAGAAGCCACATGGGAACTCGAAAGTGAAATGAAAACCAAGTACCTGCATCTGTTCACAAGGAATATCTAAATATGTACAAATTTCAAGGATGAAATTTTTTCTGAGGAGGGTAGGTTATAACATCTCAAAAAATTCATATAAAATCAATTGAATGGATTTTTGATAGAAAATAGATGAATATAATGTATATTACGGGATATCATGGCCAAAAATACAAGGATATGTGTAATTTTTGATGAAAACAAAATTAGAAAGTCAATTGGGACCAATATTTTGCAAAAATCCAAAAATAAACTGAGAAATTCGGCAGAAAAATAAAAAAAATAAACTTAAAACTACATCCAATGGCCAGAAACGTGTAATCCGCATGATCTAAGATCCCACAGCTACAATCAAGTTGCACCAAACGCTCGGATGCACTGAAACATCAAGATCAAATGGCCACTATCAATCCATCAAATCCAACGGTGCACAACGCAGGTGTAAAAATGTAGTCGCGAATTTGAACACTACGCTCGAGGTTGATCGTGCGGTCAGGATCTATGCTCACAGTTTTGTTGATCGTGAACTAAGATCCGCACATAGAATTCCAGGTCGATCCGATGGTCCAGACGCATTTCGTTGATCGCGAACGAAGATCCGGTGCTGTGCTCGAAGATGATCCGACGATCTAAAGAATTTTCGTTAATCACGAATGAGATCCATGTGGGAAACTCGAGGACGATTCGAGCGCTAAGATTTGAGGCTTCAATTTCGTTGATCGATTCGAGATCCACATGCGAAACTTGAGGACAATCCGATGGCCCAGATCGAATGCTTCGAAATTAAAATAAAAAATTACAGAAAAATCATGAAAAATCCAAATAAAATCCAAAAAAAAAAGTTTCTAAAATCCAAAAATTGATTTCTAAATTCTGAAAAAAATTCAAAAAATACTCATTTTTTTCTTAAAATTAGAAAGTACGAAATTAAAGAGAATTTAAGTGTTTTACTTCAAGAAAAACTCAAAAGCTTCTATTTTTCTCCCTTTGAAACCCTATATATCCCCCCTAGGCTCTCAATTCCCTCATTCCAAAAATAAGAGTTGAAATTACCTCTTTTTTTCTCTGAGCCTTCTTCTTGGCACCTCTTCCCACTTTTCTTCCTCTTACTTGTATGTGAGAAGTTCTTCTCTCGAATTGGGAAATTAAGTTGGGCGATCTTCATTGGCACTAGTACGTGGGGGAATTGCTGCCAAAATTTCTGAAGAAAGCATCACAAGGTGGAAGTGATTTCTAGAACACCCTTCTATTCTTATTCAAATTCATGGCATGCTCATTGTTTGTGTGTTTTTCACTGAATGCAAAGATTTTTAATTTCAGTTCTAGAATTTTAAATGTTTATTTCAATATTTCAATTTTGATTCATGTTTGAGCAATCATATCATCCATGCCATGTTAGTATCATGTTTAGGCTTTTAAACTAAAGTATGATGCATGTTTTATGAGTCTTTCATGAATTGACTGTGTATATTCTGAATTTTAGTTTGATTTCATATTCTGAAGTTTATTTTATGAGATCATGATATGAGAATTAATCTAAGACGATGGTGATAATAACCACGTACCATCATAGTGGTCAAGGTGACACTATGGATGTTCTTTTCATATGAGTTAGATCATATGGTTTTCATACCTAAGTACTCGAGGGTCATGTACCACATTACCTGGTGGATCACCATGTGTAATGGGTTGATGTCGAACGTGCCACTAACAGGTTGATGCCGAGTGGGCCCTATTTACTTAGTTAAAAACATCAAGTGAATAAATGACCTTTTGGTCTAAGACTCGACTTGAACAAATTGTTTTTTGAAACGCCTAATGATTGCAAGTATTTGAATTATGATTGTGTTATGAGTTTGAATATAAAATATGGTTGTTTGAAGAGGATCCACTGGGCTATATGCTCACTCCTTCCTTTCTTATTTTTTAGGAACATGAAACCTATGGAGCAGTTAAATACAGATAGTTCTTAGATAATTTCTACCTTATTATATTTTTTAGAATTTTTAAGGGCATGTTGCCCAAAGTTCTATGTTTTTCTACTGAAAAGTATTTTTTTGAAGTCTTCCGCTGTAACAATTTGTTCTTTTTGAAGAGTTTAGTACTTTCAATTATTCTTTCTATTATGAATAAAATAGTTTGAATTTCTTTATCTCTTTTAATTTGCGTTGATTTTATTAAAGTAAAAATTTTGTATTCTTGAATTTTTGTACAAAGGCACGAGATATTGAAAAGAAAAGAACAAGTGAGTGTCACTTGTAAAGTAATGCCGGCCCGACTCGCCATTTTGTTAAGTCCACTGTCAAGAGAACGGTGGTCATGTACACTACTTAAAAGATACGGGGGTTGGGGTGTCACATTTACTTTGAATTAAACTTAGAATGCACTACCTCTTATTTTGGAAATTGAAAATTGTTGTGGAAAGTTGTTTTTCAAAAAGGAAATATATGTTTTCAATTGGATACAAAGATTACAAGTTCAATTGATAGTGGGTAAGCCTTGTCTTGAGTAAAGTTAAATATTGAATAGAAGATGGGTCATCCCGTTCTAGAAGGCCAATTGCTCAGTAGACTTTGGTTGCACTGCCCGACTGGAGGTTCTCTTACCAGCTCATACAGATAGTCAGAGTTAAAGAACACAACTATTTTCTACAAGAAAACTAGGAGGTGGTAATTAAGGGAAGTACTAGAATACAAAGGTAGTACTAAGAGTGATACAAGAACTAGATGAGGGTTGAACCTTTCAACCAGAAATTTAGACCATAGTCTAGGAAAGAGATTTTAGGTAGAGACCTGGATGTTGACAAGAGAGGCACAATGGATCATGAATAAAACATTTAGGACAAAGGTTAGAGACGAAAAATGTGCGGAAATAAATCACTTGATTGGTCACGACACAAGATGTATCTCTGGTTTCTGTGTAATGGGACACATAGGAATTTGAAGGTATGAAGGAATCCTAGACTCGGAGAATGGTTATGTAACACCCCAACCCCCACATTCTTTGAGTATTGGACATAACCGCCATTCTTTGACAGTGGACATAACCACCATTCTTTATTCATAAAAAGGAAAATACATAACTTTCTAATGTAAAAGTAAACTATTACATTGTTGATCAAAAGAAGTTCAAAATCTCTAAAATAAAAATTAAATTTTAGCAGAAAACTTATTTAAAATTGGGCAACATGCCCTTATATTAAAAGGAAACTTTAAAAAATAGAAACTTATTAAAATGGAAACTATCCAAATTCCATGGTTTTTATAATTTAATTTCCTGAAAAAAAAAGAGGAAGGGGTGAACACAAAGCTTAGTGGATCTTTTTTAAACAACCATGTTTCAAATTCAAACCAATAACACATTCATATTTCAAACACTTGCATACGTTAGACGTTTCAAGCATCCATTTGTTTAAAGTTGAGACTTTAGACCAAAAGGGTTTTTAAGCCCTTAATGTTCTTAACAAAGTATCTCTTTAGAGTAAAATATAGTTTTTCTTAGCTAATCTGATTGGACTTTTGGACTCAAGGGAACTTACCCACCAACCAAGTACTTTGGTGTTAAAACCATATGAACTAATCATATGAAAAGAACATCCGTAGCAACCCACATGTTTGCTATGATGGTACGTGGTTATTTTCACCATCTTCTTTTGTTAAATCTTGAATCATCAATTAAACTTCAAAATATGAAACTAAGATCAATAAAATTCAGAATATGAACATCCTGAAAATCGAATCATGAAACAACCATAATCATGCATCATTTTTTGAAATAAAGCCTAAGCATGATACTAAACATGGCATGAATATTATGAATGCATAAATTCGAACAAGGATCGAATCTAAAACTAAAATATATTTTAGAATACTAGAACTAAAATTATTTTGATTTCAAAAGCCAAACAAACAATGAACATGCTAGTAATTCGAATAAGAAAAAGGGGTGTTCAAGAAATCACTTCCACCTTATGATGCTTTCTCTCCAAAGTTTAGGCAAGAGTTCCCAACGTACAAGCGCCAAGAAAATCACTCAAGATAAATCTCCAAACCAAGAACTTCTCACACACAAGAGGGAAAAGAAAGGTGAGAAGGGGTGCCAAGAAGAGGGCATAGATGACAAGAGGAAATCTCAACTCTTGTTTTTTGGGATGAGAGGAATGGTGAGCATGAGTGGTTTATATAGAGTTTGAAAATGGTATAGAATGGTAAGTTTGTGGTGTTCTCATTGTAGGAAACTTGCTAATGCTTCAAAATTTCGTGCCTCCCAAGCATAGGAGAATAGCAAGTGTATTTGGATAATTTTTTTAGAATTTAGAAACCAATTTTTGAATTTTAGAAACTATTTCCTCGGATTTTTTTTGGTTATTTTTTTATTTTTGAAGTATTTGATTTGGACGCTTGGATCGTCCTCGAGCACAGCATGTGGATCCTCGTTCGCAATCAACGAATCTACGCCTATGTTGTGCACCGTTGGATCGGGCAGATTTATCATGGGTCGTTGGATCACAATGATTCGGTGCATCTAGGCGTTCGTGCAGGTTTGATCGTAGTCGTTGGATCAGGTGAATTGATCGTGGATCGTTGGATCATGGTGATTCGGTGTAGCCGGGCGTTCGGTGCAGATTTGATCATGGTCGTTGGATCGTAGATTGTGCAGATTACGTGTTTCTGGCCATTGGATGTTGTATACATTGCCCAAAATGAGTTTCTAAAGTTTCTATCATCCAAAATTTGCTAATTATAAACCCAATTTCACTTTCTAATCTATGTATATGTGGTTTATTGCACACATCCTTCTATTTTATTAAATCTCCCTAATATTCTTCCCTTTCTATTTCTTTAATATTGTATTTATTAGATATTTTTCTATTTCTTTGATATTTTTATTGCCAACAATTAATAATCCATATTTCTTTATATTTTTCATTTCTCCATTTCTTATATTTTTCTTCATATTTTTTTTTCAGAGAGGTAAAAATAATTATATATGTACATATATAATTCACTCTACTTTATAGTTGATAATTAACTCCATAATTGTTCCATTATATGCATAATTACAAAATAATTCTTATACCAATAATATTTGATAATTCTACTTACCTTATATCATTTGTTAGATCATCCTAATACTAAGATTTCATTTGCCTCCAATTATTTTAGAATTTTTCTCAATAAATCTTATTTCTTGTTTCTTCTACATAATTTTCACCCAAGAGTCTCAAGAAACCTTTACTTGCTTATTAACTTTATTTATTTTTAAGTTATTTGACAAAATTATGAGGTATTACAACCTACCCTCCTTAGAAAAATTTTGCCCTCAAAATTTGTACATGTTTAGGTGTTCCTAGTAAACAGATGCGGGTACTTAGTCTTCATTTCACTCTCTAGCTCCCAAGTGGCCTCTTCCATTTCGTGATGCTTCCAGAGTACCTTAACTAAGGGAATATCCTTAGTTCTCAGATTTTGTACTTTGTGATCAAGGATTCTAACCGTTGTTTCCTCGTAGGTAGCATCATCCTGAATGTTTACTTCCTCCCAGTAGATGATGTGAGAGGGGTCAGGTTCGTACTTTCTCAACATGGAGACATGGAATACGTTATGAGCCATCTGGCTTGGTAGATCCAACTCGTAAGCACATTCTCCGATTCTTCTAAGTATTTCAAAGGGTCCTACAAACCTCAGAGATAACTTCCTTTTGAATCTGAACCTTTCGATACCCTTCTGAGGACTGACCCTCTGAAATACTTTGTCCCCAACTTGGAACTCTAGTGGTTTTCTCCTCTTGTCAGCATAACTCTTCTGATGACTTTGTGCAGTAGTCAGTCTCCTTTGTATTAACTTGACTTGGTTGTTCATCTCTTCCACCAAGTCTGGCCCAGTTAATACATGATCTTGAAGCTCAGCTTAACAGGTAGGGTATCTGCAAGGTCTCCCATAGAGAGCCTCGAATGGAGCCATCTTTATGCTTACGTGGTAACTGTTGTTATAGGCAAACTCCGCCAGGTGTAAGTATTTGCTCCAGTTCCCCTTGAAGTCTAAAACACAAGACCTCAACATATTCGCTAAAATTTGGATAACTCTTTTAGACTGACCATTCGTCTGAGGGTAAAAGGTTGTACTCATGGTGAGCTTAGTACCCATCTCCTTCTGGAGACTCTGCTACAACTGTGAAGTAAAGCGAACGTCTCTATCAGACACAATAGTATTGGGTACACCATGAAATCTGATGATTTCTTTCACTAGATTTCTCCCAAATTACTGACTTGGTCTGTGGATCTGATTGGCAGGAAATGAGCTACTTTCGTGAGGTGATCCACAATCACCCAAACAGTGTCTTCTCCTTTTTGGTTTATGGGTAAACTACTAACAAAGTCCATAGCCATGTTATTCTACTTCCATTCAGGGATAGGGAGTGGTTGTAACATTCCAGAGGGTTTTTGGTGTTTCACTTTCACTTGTTGACATGTTAAGCACTTAAAGACATGCTTAGCTACGTTCCTCTTCATTCCTCTCCGCCAGTAGGTTTTCCTGAGGTTCTAGTACATCTCATCTCCACCTGGGTGCATGATATACTTAGTCTGATGAGCTTCATTAAGTATAATTTGCTTGTTTTGTCCTTGCTGAGGTACACATATCCTTTCCATGAGCCTTAGGATATTCTCAGCATCTAGCCTAAAATCAGTATGCTTGCCTTGTGTAACTCCTTCAATCAAACTGGTAAGCGATTTGTCATGCCTTTGTTCATCCCCGATCTGGTGCAGAAGATCTGGTTGGCAAGACATAATGTAGAGCTAGGCTTGCTTTTCATTTAGAGTGACACCTAGCTTAAAGTCATCAATCAACTGGTACATCTAGCCTTTCTCTTCCTCCTATTTGTTGAACTTCCTACTCAAGGCGTTAGCCATTACATTGGCCTTCCCTGGATGGTAGTGTAGTTGAAAATCATAGTCTTTCAAGAACTCCATCCATCTCCATTTCTTGAGGTTCAACTCCTTCTGGGTGTAGATATACTTCAAGCTCTTGTTATCTGAAAATAGATCAAATTTCTCACCATAAAGGTAGTTTCTCCAAATCATTAGGGCAAACACAATGGCCGCTAATTCTAGGTCGTGAGTAGGGTAATTCTTCTCATGGACCTTTAGTTATCACGAAGCATAAGCGACTACTTGTCTTTCTTGCATCAACACTGCTCCAAGTACACTTAATGAAGCATCAGTATAGAGGGTATAGGTAACACCATGGGTTGGAGTGACTAGGATAGGGGCGATAGTCAATCTCTTCTTTAATAGTTGGAATGATTGTTCACACTTCTCATTCCAATCAAACTTAACTCCCTTCTTGGTCAGCTTTGTCATAGGTTCTGCTAGTTTGGAGAAATCTTGGATGAACCTTCTATAGTATCAAGCCAGACCTAAGAAGCTTTGATCTCTGTGACTATCTTAGGTTGCTTTCAATTCATAACTGCTTCCACTTTCTCTGGATCTACAGAGATGCCTTCTGCTGACACTACGTGGCCAAGGAACTTGACCGTCCTCATCCAAAACTCACACTTGCTAAACTTGACATATAATTAATGCCTTCTAAGTGTCTCCAACACTATATGTAGGTGTTCTAAGTGTTCAGCCTCTAACTTGGAGTAGATTAGGATGTCATCTATGGAGACCACCACAAACTGGTCAGGATACTGTCTAAACACTTGGTTCATCAAGTCCATGATGCTGCTGGGGCATTGGTTAAACTAAATGGCATCACAGTGAACTCGAAGTGTCCATATCTTGTCTTGAAGGCAGTGTTGTATATGTCAGACTCCCTGATTCTTAGCTGATAATAACCCAACCTAAGATCAATCTTTGAGAAATGAGTGGCTCCTCTCAATTGATAAAATAGGTCATCAATCCTCAGTGGAGGGTACTGATTCTTCATCGTAGCTTGGTCTAATTTTTGATAATCGACACAAAGTCTCATAGAACCATCCTTCTTCCTCACGAACAACACCTGAGCTCCCCAAGGTGATTCACTTGGCCTGATGAACCCTTTCTCCCAGAACTCATCGAGTTGTGACTTTAACTCAATCAGTTTTACCGATGCCACTCTATAAGGAGGTATAGCTATAGGATTGGTCCCAGGGTGAAGTTCAATCTTGAACTCTTTCTGTCTAGCAGGCGATAGTTCGAGTAAGTCATCTGGGAACACATCCTCGTACTCACTAACCACTGCTAGGTCTTGTATCTTCTTCGGTTCCATAGGCTCTTCTTCAAAGAGTTCCTCAAACTCATCCTTCTGCCTTTTTAGATCGTAAAGTACAGAGTCTCAGGACCAAGGAAATTCCACTTGTTAAGGTTCTGTGGAGACATCATGATTTGGAAGAAGCAACTTGGGAGCTGGAAAGCGAAATGAAGAACAAATATCCA
>JAJIYU010017627.1:0-11583 GCA_030144865.1 Tinospora cordifolia | reverse complement strand
ACTTATATATTTATATATAAATAATTATTTATCTAATAATTATTTATGTCTCATATGTCTATATGAGGCAATATTTTCATTAAAGGCTTCCTAATTGACATTATAATTTATGCAAACACGGGGCTAAGTTCATGAGATTTGGTGGAGAGATACATACTATTCAGCGCCTTAGTCACTCTTATCCTGCGCCACAGCTTTGCCTCTAAAATCTTTGACATTTGACAAATAAAATGGTCACTCGAGGTGATTATGTGGGCACACCTGTAACACGGCCCTTCAGCACCATCGATCACAACCGTTGGATCACAAGAAGAAAACAGAAAATTACCACGTGATCAAATTGCTTTTCCATGCACCGAAGCACGTGGATTGGTGGGCCTCAAAGATTAGTAAACTCGTCTGACACCGAAGAAGTTCTCGTCATTCTCTCGTGTCGCCACTCGCGAGATTTATTTATTAGACCCCCTTTTGAGTAGTTTTAAGGGAGGCGAGAGAATGACGATAAATAGTGTGGAAACCGCGATATTTTTCCTTCTGATTTAAACCTAACCGAGGTGTGAACTACGGAGGAGAGAGAAGAGACGAGAAAGAACTGTGTTCATTCAAAATCGACACATCGAAAACCCTTTGTTTTTTCTTCGATCCATCTAATGAATCGTGTCGAAATCGGTGATCTGTTGGTGAAATTGAAACCCTAGAAATGAAATTGATGATGCTTTGAATGGAAACCCTAACCTTTGAACACCAAAGAACCAACAGACGGGGATGGTTTTTGATCCCGAGGCGCCATTGCGGGTTCGCTCTTTCTTTCGCCGGAGGTTGAGTTATAGATTATTCTGATGATGTATGGAGTGTGATTTAACGTAGGGTAGTAGGATCTAGAATCTGTTTTGTTGATCAGTTTGGGCGTACAGTCCGATGGGGATATCGGAATCAGGAGGCGATGTGGATTGCAGCGTTGGGACTATTGTGTGGGTTCGCCGGAGGAATGGATCGTGGTGGCCGGGGAGAATACTTGGACCAAACGAACTGTCGGCGTCTCATCTCATGTCGCCGAGATCTGGAACTCCAGTCAAACTGCTTGGGAGAGAAGATGCGAGCGTGTAAGTTGATGAGTTTATTTTTATTTTTTTTAAAAACTTTTGAATCAATTCCTATCATTCGTCTCATGTTAATTGCTGCAGAGTGAATAGTATGACTAAAAATATGTTTTTTTGGCTTGGTATTCATGTTTAATGTCAAATTTGTATTGTCTCCTTGATCTTGGAGACTTCGATGTTTTCGTTTTTCGTCTTTTTCCTTTTTACCTGAAGAAAGGAAAATATTTTTGTTCCTTAAAGAAAGTGAGGGTGGAATCAATATCTAAAGTGCTGTAGCTAAATAGGACTGGAGAGTTATTCGAAAATATCACCTGCTAAGTGGTTGCCAGTAGGAAATTTAATCTTTTCAATATAGATGAACGCCCAACAATTTCCTGCTAATGGCTTTTGAACTGAAGGAATACGTGGTGCTCTAGCGGCCACTTAAAATTGAACGTGATTATCAAAGTTTACAGACAATTCTTCTCTTTAAGTTGGCAGAGAAGAGTATGCAGTCATTTGTATGTCGTGTAGATGTATCAATAATCTCACGTCTACATTTCAATATATGGAGGAGATGGTTACTTGCTGGTGGAAGATCTATTTCTTTCATCTTTACTATTGAAGTTGACAGTTATAATTATGTATAAGCTGAAGCTCTTTTGCGCTTTCCGCTTTGTGTTCTCTTTCTGTTTTACCTCGTAAGTCTTTATATCAAAAACCACATTCTCATTGTTGAGGAATTACTAACATCCAATAGCCCTTTCAAAATGAGTTCCCTGACTCTAATTTCTTACATATGGTTATTGGTTATTCTTGTACTTTTTGAACATTTGAATCATTTTTTGAATTCTAATTAAAATATCAGAATAATCACACATATTCAATTTGATGAGTCAATACCCCTTTCCTCCCCTTCTTTTGTGGGTGTAGGCTGGTAATAATGTACACTAGTAATGTTGCCACCAAGTTCTACATGTACTTTGAAGAAAGATTTATAATTTATTCAATGCATCAATTTGAATTGCATGTCCCTATGTATGATGTCAGTGTCTAATCCTACGTCAGAAATTCTTAATAGGATAATGGAAGTATGTTATTTCTTTTTTTTTCTCTTATTTTAAAAGGCATTATATGTAGAGAAAAGATATTGTATCATCATCTAAAAGAAGTCATTTGATGAATATAAATTGTATAATTATACACATTTCGGATGTGATATTGTTCAATTTTTGACCTATTAATCCTGAAATTCTGCATTATTCTTAGGTAATATTTGATTGTTTTTTATGTTCTTTTTTTTTTGTTCACTTGAGTTTTTCATGTGTCTTATAGTGACTGGTACAATCTTGAGAAATCCAAGCGTGTAAAGGCGTTTCGATGTGGGGAGTTTGATGATTGTATTATAAAAGCTGAATCCTCTCAGGGAATTCCAATAAAGAAGAGAGAAAAATATGCACGTCGAGAGGATGCCATTCTACATGCTCTTGAACTTGAAAGGCAACAGCTGGAGAAGAAACAACATAAACTGGGTGTTTCCAATTCCACAGGTGGTAAAATGCCGAGTCTTCTAAAAAAAGAACCGGTTTCTTCTTCTGAACCTTTGGGGAATAATCATACCGAAATTGTGAGTCTAAAATCGCAGGCCCACTCAAAAGCATTAGATTCTTCTCTTGAGGAAGAGAGCACGGAAAACCCTGCATATCCTTTAAAGGCTAAACATGGGAAACTGCAAAGCTGGGAAGATGATAATTCTGAAGCTATTCCTCGAATGAGAGGTTTGCAGGATTTTGGGCTCAGGATTGCCCCTGTAAAGAAAAAGCTTCCTGGTGCTGTTTGTTCTGAGAGTCCTCAGAGGCATCATTCAGGTGATAATCAGGAACATGATTTCACCAATGTCACTCACAGCGTTGATGGTTCCGATCATGTTCCTAGCTCTAAAAATTCATTGGCCTTAAAAAGGAAAAGATCACAAGGTGGTCTACTTGAAGAGTCCCTCGTCAAAAGACGTGATAGGCGTCGGCCCCTTGTTCAAGTTTTACAAAGTACCGCAAAGTTGCCAGCATCTCAATCTTTGACATTAGATGGTGATGCCATTTCTTTATCCATGCAAGGGGAAAAGGAGCAAACTGGAGTCACTTGCAAATCGAAAAGAAGTCGATGTGTCTATCTGCCAGCCGAGTCAAATGAATGCTTGGATCGTACGGAGTTTTCTTCTGAACAAATGCAGTTGTCACCGTCTCAACCTGGGAATGATAACTGCCATCTGCACCCAGGTTCTTTGACGGAAGAGAACACATCCTCTGGAATGATGGATGAAGCAGAATCTGATTCTTCACAGAGGGATTATTTCAATCCAGATGGAGATGAAGAAACAGCTATGCTCTCAGGTTATATTTCAAACACTACTTAACATTGTTTGTATTACTTCCTCTTTTTTTTTTCTCAAGATATTATTGTGGATAGTCAGTTCAATACTCTATTTAAACAAACATCAATATCTCACTGTTGATTGTCAGAATGAAAGCTTAAATACATGGATTTCATGTTGGGCCTTTTGCCAACTCTTACATTGATTTGAAGTATTTTTGCTTTCTATACCTTCATGTATCACACACCACATGACTTATGTACAAAAGAAAATATCCTCTATAAGTATTTTTTTGAAAAAGAAATATTACTGTCTATTTCATGTTCATTTATCATTGCTAGACTTTAAAAAGATACATTAAGAGTGGAAGCGGTCTTTATGAATTATCACAAGTTGTCCGCCATGTAGGCAATAGTTGAGCCACAAATAGACATGTTTAGGCATGGCTCACAAGTCAAAAATCGCTTTAAAGGTTGACTTGGGTTCTGTGATATGTCCCAACCTTATAGAAAGTATGACGCTACTGAGTCAAAATTGCAGCGTAAGATCTGTGTACCTATCTCACCCCACATAATAGGAATGAGGCTTTATCCATGTTATTAATGTCTCCATCTCAGACTTTGTATCAAGAGTTGTGGGGGTATTTTGATGATTGTGTGACATTTGTTTTACCTTATTTGTTATGTTTTTGTTTGCTTGTGCAGATTCTACTCAGACACATACCATGATGGAATCCAGAAATTCCAGAAGATATATGGGTAATGTAAACAACGGTCTTGTTGAAGGACAGACTGGAAGCATGAGCAGTGAGGAGCTAGATGAATCAGCAGCTAATGGTTATATGTCTCGCCTTCATGCTCGTGAGCAAACTTCAGCTGCTGCTGCTGATGTTGGGATGTCCAAATGGCAACTGAAAGGGAAACGGAACATTCGACATTTAATTAAGAAGTCTATTTATATTGGTGGAAAAAGTTTGAAAGGGACATATTTTGAAGGCAAGGGAAATAGCTTAAATAGAAGGGGCATGCGGCACAGTCTTTATGATGGAAATGAAGCTCTGAGTTACGATTATGATGAGGACGAATTGCTTGAGAAGAGCCCAATGCAGGTACATATGATGGGGTTTGGAAATAGAAGATACCCATCACTATTAAGAGAGAACTCGAAACGGTGTGGTCGAAGCAATGATATCATTGATTCAGAAGAAGATTCAGTTTGGGAGGCTGATGGTCTGTCTCAAGCAGCATATAGGGGATATTGGGATGAATCTAGTGAGGGCTTTGATCCCTTATATGTCGGGCATCATTTCGTGGATGAAAAAGAGGACATGTTGGTAGATGTGGATTTGAAAGTCCAAGCAAGCTATCAAGGGGAGCATGTCCCTCTAGTCTCCTTGATGAGTAGACTGAATGGAAAAGCTATAATTGGGCATCCAATCCAACTTGAAGCTTTAGAAGACGGCTCCACTGAGCTTCTTCTTTCTGCAAATGATGACTTAAACGGAGAACCAATGGATAATGATGGAAATGTGGCACTTACTCCTGTTTGGACAACTGCCCGAAGAACTGCCATGCATCGGGTTCCACGCCCTCATCCCTTGACAGCATTAGATGGTGATGAGGCTGCTGACCCTTCTTCTCAGTATTTAGAGCCTGAGTACAGAAAATCACATGCTGGGCATTCAAATCCGAAAGCGAGGAAGAATTTCTCTAACATCCATCAGCCACTGGAAAAGAAGTGCACAAAGAAACCAATAAAGAAAGTAAGCTTGTCTAACCAGAAAACTAGAACACTTTCTTCAATAGCAATTGAACAGAAGTCCCATGCCAGGGGTACCAACTTCAAAGTTGTTAACAAGAGCAACTTGGGTGGTTTAATCAAACCAGAGACAGGACCTACTACTGTAACTTGCATCCCTGTGAAGCTTGTGTTTAGTAGGTTACTGGAAGCGGTTGGTAGACCTCCATCTAGGATTACAAATCATAGTGTTTCAATCAACGGTGATACAGAAAAGTAAGTGTCATAAGCCTCAATGTAAAATTGATAAAGGCTGGATCAATAATCTTGTACCTCCAAGAACGGCTCTTTGCGCGCCAGAAGATATAGCAACATGCCAGCTCTTTTCTTTTCTGCAGAATCCATTCTCCAACTTTGTGGGGGAACAGAAGGCGGTGAGTCCTCAATTCTTTATTTTGTGAACGAAGGCCTCTTACAATGTTGGTGCTTTGAACCCCCACATCTAAAACCTTGTAAATCTTATTCAAGCATAAAGTTTATTTCCATCCAAATTACTTCTGGGTTGGTTCTTGGTGGTTATTTACAAAATCTTTGTTCATGTGACACTTCCTTTGGGACTCAGTTATCAGAGAGAGAGGGAGAGAGAGCAGCCCAGTGATATATTAGTGGTCAGTCCAAATAATCAAGCTCTCATTTGGACTGAAAGACTTGATTACTGGTGTAAAGTAGCTATAATGGCAGCTGTTCTTCTAGAAAGAAATTGAAGGACAGAAAACAATCATACAACAGGATTTAGTATTGTGGAGTTTTTTATTGCCTTTGCTGGTGTTGTAATATTTATTTTCAAATATCTTGGAGTAAAAAAAAAAGCTTGGACCCCTGTATTTTACATAGTGGTACAAGTTAAATGGAGGAAGTGTTACCATAGCCTTATAATGTGTGATCACAGCCATATCTTCTTACTGGCTTTTTCATTTATTGGGTCGTTTCTTTCTTAGGCGTTTTTTGGGTTCCTTCTTCAAATGGCTCTCTACGTCATTACAAACACAAACTAATGTGTTGTCTAGTAACTCGTGCACCATCTATTCACCGGTGCTTACAGTTGCCTTTGGAATGGTTATAGGCTAAAATCCTATTTGAAAAGTGTTATTCTAGAAACAAAAGGTTGCAACATTTGTCTATGTATCGAATTGTTAATTACATATTTTGATAAATACAAAACACTAAAAGTGTATTTAGTTGAAGTTAAGAAAAAACACTATTTTTCTGAAAAAAAAATGTTTTTTTTCTTTTTGAGAAAACATAACTGACAAAAAAACACTTTTTAATTGGAAATGTAAAGATTGTGCGTAATTACTTAAAAACTAAATATTTTTTCAATTAATGAAAAAATTTGTCAAGCCTTTATTTTCTCATGCATAAACAAATTATAATAAGAAACTGGTAAGCCCAAAATTTTTATAAATTTCTTTTTCATCTTTTTGCCAACCAAGTAATATAAAAAAATAAAAAAAAATTATGATCAAGGAGGTCATGCGCTGAGCTTGTAACTCTGTTGAGCTTCTCCAAATTCTTTTTGACCCACAGTTTTATTGTTCACATTGGATCTCCTAAATCCAAGTTTTGCACCACATGAAACTAGTCATTCTCCTAAGAAAAGGATATTATGGTCAAAACATAAATAAAAAATATATAAGAAAATCAATATTTTCTTTAAAATATATAAGAAAATTCACATGATTCCCAATCCTTAACATCAATAAGAGCCCGTTGTCTAGTGTTGTTAGCTCGGAACTTTGTGGGGGTTGAGGCATGCCTCGCCCGTTTCGGAGGCAAGTACCTGTAATAGTTGCCAACTTTACAATATGTACATTCATTCCTCTGATTTTAGATTTTCCTTTTGGGGCATGAGAGTATTGGATCACACGTTTTGCAACCACTTGAAAATATGATATACATCACATTAACGCAACGGTTAAAACTATCAGCAGGACAAGAATTTTCAGGAATACTTCTCAAATACAGAAGTTTGAATTTGCCCTCACATCTGTTAACTAGCAATATTACCAATCCATGATCGCATTTGAGGCAGATAGCTCAAAAGTAAAGAAAAATCAGGGCACATACAACGGTGATGGCAACCGAAATGCTCAGCCTGGCTGACACACTAAGCAGAGATGTACACAGCATTATATCTGTTAAGAATGGAGTTTGAATTTATGATGATATCGTCCCATAGTTCGATTTCCAACTTTTTAGCTGCATGATTTCCCAAAACGAAGAATGCATCTAAGGATTCTAGCTCCATGTTTAGCACTAGAAAGAGCAAAAGTAGAGTTAAAAGGATTACATACCTTCTGAATGGCATCTGTGGTGACTCCGGAGCCTTGGTTTTCCTCCCTTCGAGATTCAATGCGAGCTTTCATTGCATCATTGTGTTCAACCACCTAATTTTCAACATTATATTTAAAAAAGTGTTGAATTACAAGAAACCAGTCAATGTGGAATTACTCGAAGGACGATGCAGGACAAATGAGGATAACTAAAGTTTTCTTATGCAAAAAGGATCATGGCATGTCAAATGTAGAATTATAAGCATTTTCTCCGAATATGCTATCCTGAAGAAACATGCGGCCTGTGACAGCCAGAAGGTTAACCCTTAACTGGCTCATTGTGATGATACTTATGAGGCAAGGTTGACCCTTGGCTGGTCAAGTCTCCCATCCAATGGTGCTTCAGGGGGGCATTCATGTGTCTTGGGAATCCAGATCAGGGAGGTTTCCTCCTGTTTGATTGGTGAATTCTCAATCTCTATTTTGATTGGGTTGGTGGGTTTGAATCAGTGGGGGCTTACAGAAGTTTATGGCTCTCCCTCTCTGACTAATCTGCGGGATTTTTGGGATGAGTTGGCAGGTTTGTCAGTTGTTTGCAAGGCAGTGTGCTTCCCTGGGGATACTTAAACCACTAGGTCTGATAGTAAAAAGCTTTATTGTCATAAGCTCACCAAAAATGTGCAGGAGTTTGACTTGCTAATCATCGAATGGGGGATGCAAGATCCACTGATGAGCAACGCTAAATTCACAAGGTCGAATATGAGGGAGACTCCTACTTGTTGCCACTTGGACAAATTTCTTATTTCATCTAGTCGTGTGGATCTCTTTCAACAGCATGGGGGGAAGCCTTGCCTCGTATCACCTAAGTGAGGTATAACAGAGGCCTATTCCATCTCACACACAAGGATTTCTCTCGCTTCTCCTGGAGGTGGTGGCTTTCAGTGAGACTCTAGGTTGGAAAGGTCATAAATTCATGATATAAGGCTTGGGGCATTGATGTGTTTGGGAAGGGGGTAGGAGGAAGAGAGAAATTAAGGACATCATTGAGGGCTTGAATAGACCCAAGGAAAGAGCAATTGGTCTTATGACTCTGATCTTTTTTAGAAGCTATATAAGGTCGATCTTGAAGAAATGTGCTTGAGGGAGGATAGATGTGCTCTTCAGAAAGCTATAATAGGGTGAAAGGAGAAGGGGATTGCAACTGAAAGTTCTTCCATCTCATTCTGTCTCACAGAAGGAACAAGAGTAAAATCACCAAGATTGAGAGGATGGGTCCACCATCGTGAATGATGAGTGGGTAGTGTAGCGGATTCTTGACTACTTAAACACGATGTTTGAGGCAAATCCCATGTGGTTGGGGTGTGGAGGATCTTGATTGGCATCCTCTTAGCTTGGAGGTCAGAGATGCTTTGGAGAGGCTTTTCTTGATCCACATGATACTCCCGACATAAATAGCTAAAGACCTAAAACTGAGGTTCAAAGGCATGTAAAAGCATGATAAACTACACTAATATAAGTTCATCTAAAATATTGTCGCATTTCAGGCAGAATGATGATTGCAATCCTGAATTCTGTTAATTGTATTATAACAAACACATTCTAAAATTTGTACCCACTTATTTCAAAGTAATTAACGAGATTTAAATCCTACAGTTTTTGTTTGAAGTAATAGCTCAAAGAGAATATTCAAACCCAATCAAGCTGGGATTGACACCAACACCAGGACAATGGACTAGTATAACAGAAGTCAATCCCATGTTATTTAAAAGAATAGGCTTAGTTACGTTGAAGACTTGTTCATTGAGAGGGATGGGCTCAAGTGCAATGGGAAGATTGTTCTACTGTTGACCTCACTAGTTCAAATTTGGTAACCGCTTACCCATAAGACACAACATAAAGATAAGGCGCGCATACCACTCTTTACCAAGCCCATACAGTGCTGAATGCTCTATGCATCATATGCCTCTTTTCGTTTCAAGTTAATTTGGAGATTATTTAATTGTTTTCTTAAAGATATATCACTAACACTCCTGGATATTAATACATGCTTTTTTTAATCTAAAGAAACTCCTGGATATTATTTACTAAAAAAAGAATTAAAGTAATTAGTTTCACAAAAGTCCCTCACCGTTTTAAGCATACTTGTCAAGTAATTGATCTCATCCTTCTTAGCTCTTAAGACCTCTTGAGTGACATCCACAATGTTTGTTCTGCATTTTAGTCATCAAAAAGCTTACATGAAGAAACCAACAAGAAGTAGTCCTCCACAAATTCCTCTCCCCTCTGGGCCATCAAGGAGATGAAGAACTAATAAAATTTAAAAGGCAAAAATCTGGTAATTGCTTATTGAATAGCAATGAGATCCATTTTACTACTTTTCTTGACTAGGCTTCTCATTGATTCCTTCTGAACATGTCAAAGAAGACACTGCTTCTTGAAAAGGATAGTTAAAACAATGGTCCACAGGTTCTGACATGGCAATATAAATTGCTCTTTGTTTCCAAAATTCTGGTCAACCTTTGACATACAAGAAAGTATTCAATTTATTCCTAAAAGAAATCCACAAGTAGAATATTCAATATAGTTTAATCCACAACATTTTCTGGCCAAAAAAGAAACTAAGTATTCACAACAACAATGATGTCTTCGATCAACTGTAACTTTCTCAAATATCTGTTGACTAAATTGGAAAGTACTTACGGTTCCCCAGATAAAATGTCAATAGCTTTTTCTTCGACAAGTTGCTCTACGGTATCAAGAGCATTAACCACCTGTTATGAACAAGAACTGGGTATCAGCAGAATCATATAACATTGTTGGATTCACATTTACCATCTTCCATTTCATGAAAATGGTTCAACTCCTCCTTAAACATCTGTTCACACGTTGAAACAAGATAGAGTTCTTCTCCTCTCATGTTTCCACCTCCTCTTCATTGTGTATGCCTATGTACGCTTCCTTAACTATAATTTCTTGTACAATATGTGAACTTTGGTTCACAGTTTTACTAAGTGCCAATTGAACCTGGAGTGTCCAAACCAAGCAGCGTCAACTTTGGTCATAAGTTGACAATGCTTGGGATGGACACAAGATAAATATCTTGCAATTAACAAAAAGCAAAAAGCAAAATCTACATTTTAGCAATTTCCAACGGCAGCAAAGACTCAGGCATCACCAATGAAAATGTTCAAACTGGTCAACTAAGTAGGAATATGTCCAGACAATTAGATCTTTGTAGCCAATTGCAGCTTTCAGCACTCAGCACTTGTTGTGCAATGCTAAAAAGAGGCCAGACAAATAGAAAATTGTGGAAATAGGCTAACACATCTAATGATTTTAAATTGGTTTAACACTTGAGAATAATGAAGCAACAGCTTTAACCAAATAAAATTGAGAAGAAATGCTTCAAGATCAAGTGTAGCATACCAAACAACCAGAGACAAGTGGCAGGGAGCAGTATTTATGTATGAGTAAAATGCATTCCTTTCACATAATTTAAAAGAAATTAACAAAAGCACTTGCACACCTCTGTTTCAAGGCATATGGACTCGAACTCTTCCTGTGGAATTCAAAAGGACATTTTACGTCAGCACGTTGTGGCCCAAATTCCATATCTTCACATACGATACTGCATCAAATGCTCAAATAAATGGGTCAAAAACCAGAATAAAGAACATTTCTGTTTCAAAGCCCCAAATTAGCTATAGGCACTAGAGGCAAAGATGTTTGACGCTCAAGGTCATATAAAGCTCCTCAAAATGCTCTTAAGCCTCAAGTCTCAACATCGATACCACACTGTTTGGGCTTACACCTCCTATCTTGAGGAATATGCTTCAAGGCTTAGCATTAGGGTGTCATGAGACATAAGCTTCAAATTTTCATATTAACTTTATTCAAGACATAAATTTATCATGACAGTGCATAGACAAGTGTAACCAATCTGTTTATTTTTAGCAATTAATTCATTCTCATTTATGAGAAAAGACGATTTTTCCTTTTAGTGGGTAAAGTAATTTGCTTTAGGGAGCAGTACCTCCACCCCTTTCCCCGCCCCCCCCCCCCC
>JAJIYU010017626.1:0-11594 GCA_030144865.1 Tinospora cordifolia | reverse complement strand
TCCTAATACGTTTATGAACCTATTAAAACATAAATCCATGAAAAAGATGCATTCATCATAATAACTCCCAATGAATCATGTTATCTATACATATAGGTTAAATCTCTAACGTCCCCCTTAAACATAATTCATGCACTACAAAAGAAATCTAACTTAGTTTTTGACATCCCTCGTTATTTTAGATTTGGACGAACACCAAGTGTTTGCTTTAGCTTCAAAAAACTCTTGGTCTTTAATGCCTTAGTAAAAAAATATCAGCCACTTGATCATGAGTTGGACAATATTTGATCATAATGTAATATGTGAAATTTTAGTGTTGTAATACCCGAAATTAGAGTAAAAAAAAATTTAGTGTTCAAATATACGATTACTGTTCAAATATATAGTTACTGTTCAAATATACGATTACTATTTTGTTGGCAGACCAAATAACTTTCGACGGTTATTATAGCTACAATAACAGGCACTATAGCTACAGTAATAAACTATTCATCACTATTTAGTTTCGTCTTTTTCTGCCAAAAAAATCTATATAAATCCTCCCCCTCATTTTAAAAATTCATTCTAACAAGAAAGAAAGAATTTATTTGCTTACTCTCTTCTCTTCTCTTGTTCTTCAGTTGTTTTAGACAACAAATATAGTAGTAGGAAGGGAAAAACCCCAGTTTCTGCATAGTAGTAGTGAAGATCTACTGTTGGACACCTCTTTTGAAGCAATCGGAGGGCTCCACTGATTAAAGTAGGTATAATAACTCTGTTCTAGTCTCTATTTAAGACTGGAGATATCGTTATTCATTTTAGTACCCATACGTAGTTTGCTGTTCACAAGTACGGTACTGTTCATTCGGTATTGTTCGTTATTACTATTTAGCACTATTCATATATACAACACTGTACGTATATACTATTCATGAACAGTTAATAAATCACATTTTCAAAATATAGATCCTGAAGACTGATAGGCGAAGACTTGAAACAAGAAGGAATAACAACACGAAGATTGAAGTGGAAGTGATTACCCTACTCTCTAGTATTATTTCAATTTTATGTTGAATATGTGATGTTTACATTGTTTGAATGTCTAGAAGTATGGAAGGACATTGATTAAATGATTTGTAAATTTTTTTCCGTTCTTTTAATATATATTGCTTATGACTGAGAGAGTATGCTCTGTAGTTACGTCTTGTACGATCTTCTACATCATAAATTGAAAGTCATTGTTTTCATTTATGTAAATGTTGATTTATGATGTCATACTGATGGAGTGTTTAAATACTATTAAGATATTTATTTTGTTATGCTTTGCATACAAAAATAAGATTAAATAAAGATTTCAACCACGAATCGACGCGGGGACGAATGTTCTTCGTCTGTGTTCCATGCAGAATTAGAATTGGTTGTTAAGATTGATACCAGAGTGGACTTGATTTCAGGAATGATCCCACTTTACAGAGAAGGGTTTGAGTTTCAAGATTGATCTCTCTCCCGAGATCTGGAGCACAAAGGTTAACTTCTTTCAGTCTAATTAACGATTGTTGATAAATAAATGTTTGAAACGCATAATGAATGATAAGTGTTTGCATGTTCAGTGTTTGATTTAAATAATATTATTGATGTACTGCGTATGATCCACTGGGCTCTTGAGCTCACCCCACTCACTCTTTTTCAGGTAACTATTGAAGACATTGCTCCTACCAAATCAATGTAAATTAGTAATATTGCGTCTCACAGTATGAGGATAGTAAAAAATGAATTGTATTGTAGGGCTTGTGATCCACCATATTTGATCATATCAGATGTCGATAATATTTGTATTATTAAAAGTTGGTTATGGAGCCCACAAAATTGTTTGTGACTCTGATCATAAATTAATGTCTTCAGTTATTGTATAATCTTGTGGTTATTGTTGTTCTGTTTCTAAATATCTGTATTTATATTTTATTTTGTACCTTGAGATATAATCTGGTGAAACTAACAGATGTGATAAATGAGTAAAGAAAAAGTAATATTCTTAGTTCTCAGATAGAAAGCAGGATTGACTGCACTTAAAGATAATGACGTCTCAAGCTATGAGATAACCACGTCGCCTATGACGTATGTGACAGATTCGGGAGCTGGGGTGTTACAAAGGTAGTATCAGAGCCTAAGCGGTAGATGCCTTGGGCAAGAATTAGAAATTTTTTTTTTCTGATCAGGTAAGTCCTTTAATTCTAATTAATATAAAAGCCCTACCTCTTGTTTTAAAAATTAAAATCGTTTTGAAAAAAAATTATTTAAAAAAAGAAATATATGTTTTCCAATTGTTTTGTTTGGATACAAAGATTACAAATTGAGCTGATAGTGGGTAAGCCTTGTCCCAAGTAAACCTAAACATTGAAAGGGAGATGGGTTATCCTATTCTAGAAAACACGGTTGTAAAGTAGACTTCGATCTCGCTGTCCGATCTGGAGGTTGTCCCACCAGCTCATACAAGTAATCGAAGTTGAAGAACACAATTATTTTCTATAAAAAAAAATAAGAGGTGGTAATTAAGGGCAAAAAGCTTACTACAATTTAAAGTAGATGCCAAAGGTGGTATCAAGAATAAATCAATGTTGTTAGTTTGACAAAAGAACCTTTTAACGAGGGTTTGAGACCCTAAGTCTAGGGAAGAGACCTTAGATAGAAACTTGGGTATTGCTAAGGGTGGCACAATGGATCATAAATAAAAAATTTTAGGTCATAAGTTAGAGATTGATAACGTATGAAAACGAAACACTTGTTTGGTTAGGGCACGAGATCGGGAGGATCCTGTATCTTTGGTTTCTATGTCGTATGGGACGCATAAAATTTAGGGACATAGAGGAATCCTGGACTCGGAGGATGACAGACCATGTATGGTGAGTGATCGGTAGCTTTGGACGAACTTGTTTTCCTATGCTTAGCTGGTATGGGACAGTAAAGTGTAGTAGAGCTTGAGAAGCCTTGGACATCGAGACACTAGCGAAATTGTTTGGGTGCAGCTTTTCCCAGGTAAAAACCTAAGTGGAAGGTGTAGAGTGGTATGAGACACTTGAACCTAAAAGCTTAGGTGGAAGCTTGGAACCTTGTTGTGCTAGCTTGATTGTATGATTATGTGCTATGCATATTTTATTGCTTATTTGTTTTGAAACCAAATCCTGTACCCATGCACAAAAAGAATGTAGAAGCATAAACTGTTAGGCCACTGAACAAATCGAGGACCTAGAGACTTGAATTTAGAGTCATGATAGTATGAACAATTGATGAGGCAAATACTGACAGAGTGTTAAATTCATAGATAATGGCTGGGACAAGAAGGTACACTATTCGATCTACCACCTCTAATGAGAGTGAACAATGAGAACAGGAACTGTCTGCTGGAATGGCGGCCCAGATTGAGGCCATGATGAATGAAATGTCGCAGAGGGTATTAGATCAAATATTGAGGGAACTTCCACAAATAATCCCTCAGATGGCGTCTCAGCCTCAAGTACCTAAACCGATGCAGGTTCAACAGACAACACCTGTAGCTCAAGATCCTGAACGTTAGAGGGCTCAAGAAAATTTGGAAGATGAGAAACAAAGGAAGATGCTGATAGAGCTACAAAAGCTTAGCCCTCCTTCCTTTGATGTGCTACAGATAACATCTCAGCGGACCACTGGTACCAAGAGATGGAAGAAATCCTCAATGTACTGAAGGTAATTGGGTTAAGACGGGTGGCACTAGCCACACACCGCTTTAAAGGACCAGCCAGAAGTTGGTGGCATATGATGAGGATGTACCTTAATACAAATGTTGATGATATGAGCTAGGACAACTTTACAGAGATCTTTTATAAAAAGTTCTTTTTGGAAGAGACTATAAACAAACTATAGGAGGACTTTGTTTGACTAAATCAGAGGGACATGATTGTAGCTGAATATGAGAGGAAGTTCTCTGAAATGGCCAAGTTCTCACCAGATCTGATCAGGGAGGAGAAAAGGAAGAGCAATCGATTCGCACAGGGTCTCAAGATGGAGATCTGAAAGATAGTAAAAACTTTGGGTCTAAAGACTTACAAAGACGTCGTGGAAAAGGCTCTAACATTAGAATAAGAAATCAACCTAGAACAAATGTTGAAGGGGAAGAATAAGAGGCTTGGGAATTAAAATGATCAAGGGGCTCAAAAGAAAAATAAGAATGGTTAGAATGCTAATAAGGGGGATGGAAACAAAATGCCCCAATCGCAAAACTGACCCAAAATGGAAGAACAATTAGAGTTGGCCAGACGTCAAGGGCGGTGTTTCAACTGCAATCAGCGAGGACACCTAGTGAAGTTTTGTCCCACCAAAACCTAGATGCGACAGCAGCAACAACCTCTGAATTGTCAAGGTGGAGAACAAAATGTATGTCCTCAACAACAACTACCTCAACAAAATAACACCTAGGGGCAAAATCAGAATCAGGGTCGGGCGCAAAACCTAAACTAGGGTCGTGGGCAAAACCAGCTAGAGTATTTGTTATCGTTGATGCCCCTGAAGACTAAATACTTGTTGTTGAAGGTATATTCCTGTTATTTAACATTGCTGTGAAAGTATTGTTTGATTCGGGTGCCATTAAGTCATTTGTGTCAAAAGAATTAATTAGGAGATTACAACTAGTGACATCCACATCAACAGACCAGTTGCATGTGTCCACTCCCATAGGAGACACTATAGTTACTCGTGAAATTTGTACATGTAAACTAAGATTTGGAGACAAACTAGTAACTACCGACCTCAGACTATTACCTTTCCAAGGGTATGATGTGATACTAGGTATGGACTAGTTGACTCAACACCAAGCTCAGATCGATTGCCCAAGACGAATAATCACATTAACTCTACCATTCGGAGAGTTAGTAAAAATCAATGGGGATATGCAGAGACTACCTCGGAATCCTATGACAGCCATGTTACATTATCTAAAACAGAGTGAGGACTTCAAACAGTTGCTAGATGATGATACTAGATCTGGAGAACCTAAGAAGATTTTGGAGATATCTGTAGTACGAGAATATGCAAATGTATTCCCAGATGATTTACCTGGACTACCACAATAGAGAGAGGTAGAGTTTAAGATTGAACTTTATTCAGGCACAAACCTTATAACTATTCCTCCTTATCGAATGACACCAATAGAACTGATTGAACTCAAGACATAGTTGGATGAACTCCGTGAAAAGGGATTCATTCGACCAGTGAATCACCATGGAGAGCTCCAATATTATTTGTGAAAAAGAAAGACGGATCCATGAGGTTGTGTTAGTAACCATAAAGAATAGGTATCCTTTGCTAAGGATAGATGACCTATTTGATCAATTGAGGGGAGCTACTCATTTCTTTAAGATTGATCTTGGATCAGGCTATCATCAATTGAGAATTCGAGAGTCATATATAAGCAAAACAACCTTTAAAACGAGATACTGACACTTTAAGTTCACCGTGATGCCCTTTGGTTTGACCAATGCCCCAGCAACATTCATGATTTAATGAACCGAGTGTTTAGACAATATCTTGACCACTTTGTGGTGGTATTCGTGGACGACATCTTGATTTACTCAAAAACAGAAGCTAAACACTTGGAACACTTGCAGACAGTGTTGAAAACCCTCAGAGGTCACCAACTATATGCCAAGTTCAGCAAGTGTGAATTTTGGATGAAGACGGTCAAGTTCCTTGGCCATGTAGTATCAGCAGAAGGCATCTCTGTGGATCCGGAGAAGGTAGAAGCTGTCATGAATTGGAAACAGCCAAAGACAGTTACAGAAATTAGGAGTTTCTTAGGCCTAGCTGGATACTATAGAAGGTTCATACAAGATTTTTTTAAACGAGCAAAACCTATGACCAAGCTAACCACGAAGAAAGTTAAGTTCAATTGGGATGAGAAGTGCAAACAGTCATTCCAAGAACTGAAGAAGAGATTGCTTACGGCCCCCATCCTAATCACTCCAACTTATGGGGTTACCTTTACCCTTTATACTGATGCATCACTGAATGGATTGGGAGCAGTATTGATACAAGGAAAACAAGTAATCGCTTATACCTTGCGACAACTGAAGGTCCATGAGAAGAACTGCCCCACTCATGACCTAGAGCTAGCAGTCATTATATTTGCCTTGAAGATTTGGAGACACTACCTTTATGGTGAGAAATTTGATCTATTTTCAGATCACAAGAGCTTGAAGTACATCTACACCCAAAAAGAGTTGAACCTCAAGCAATAGAGATGGACGGAGTTCTTGAAAGACTATGATTTTCAACTACACTACCATCTGGGGAAGGCCAATATAGTGGCTGATGCCTTGAGTAGAAAGTTCAACAAACAGGAGGAAGAGAAAGGCCAGATGTACTAGTTGATCGATGATTTTAGGCTGGGTGTGACTCTAAATGAAGAACAAGCCTACCTCTACACTATCTTGCCAACTGGATCTTCTACATCAGATCAGGGATAAACAAAGACAAGACAAATGGCTTACTAGTTTGATTGAGGGAGTTATATAGGGTAAGCATGTTGAATTCAGGTTAGATGCTGAAAATATCTTAAGGTTTGGGAAAATGATCTGTATACCTCAGAATGGACAGAGTAAGCAGACAATACTAGATGCGGTTCATCGGACCAAGTAAATGATGCATCCAGGTAGAGATAAAATGTACTAAACCTTAAAAAGACCTTCTGGTGGAGGGGCATGAAAAGGGACTTAACCCAATATGTCTGTAGATGTTTGACATGCCAACAAGTGAAGGCAGAACACAAGAAACCTTCAGGGATGTTACAACCACTTCCAATATTAGAATGGAAATGGGACAACATCGCGATGGACTTTATTACCGGCCTGCCAAGGAATTAGAAGGGGAAATATACCGTATGGGTGATTATGGATCATTTAACGAAGGTAGCTCACTTCCTACCCATTCAATCTACAGATCCCGTTGGAAAACTTGGAGAGTTATATGTCAAGGAAATCGTAAGACTCCATGGTGTTCCCACAACCATCGTGTCTGATAGAGATTCTAGGTTCACTTCTCAGTTCTGGTAGAGTTTACAGAAAGAGTTAGGAAGCAAACTCACCATGAGCACTGCATTCCATCCTCAGAACGATGGGCAATCTGAAAGGGTCATTCAGATATTAGAAGATATGCTAAAAGCTTGTGTCTTTGATTTTAAGGGCAACTGGAGCAAAGTACCTACATTTAGCAGAGTTTGCCTATAACAATAGTTATCATGCAAGTATCAAGATGGCTCCATATGAGGCTCTTTATGGGAGGCCCTGCATATCACCAACCTGTTGGGTTGAACTCAATGATCATGTTCTTATTGGTCCAAATTTGGTGGAGGAAATGAACAACCAAAACAAATTGATACGAAAGAGATTGGCTATAGTTTAGAGTCGTCAAAAGAGCTATGCTGCTGATAACAGAAGGAGGCCCCTAGAGGTCCAAGTGGGAGACCAAGTATTTTTAAGGATCAATCCTCAAAAGGGAATTAAGAGGTTTGGATTAAAGGGAAAGTTATCACCAAGATTTGTTGGATCCTTTCAAATACTTAGGAGAATCAGGGAATGTGCTTATGAGTTTGAGCTACCAAACCAAATGTCCTCAGTGCATAATGTATTCCATGTATCGATGCTGCGGAAGTACGAACTAGACCCAACACATATCATACACTAGGGTAAAGTTGTACTTTGAGACAATGCAACTTACGAGGAACCAACAATCAGAATATTAGATCACATGGTACAAAATCTTAGGACTAAGGACATTCTGTTGGTTAAGGTTTTGTGGAGACATCATGATTTGGACGAAGCAACCTAGGAGCTAGAAAGCAAGATGAAGGACAAATATCCAGGTCTCTTCACCCAAAATATCCAACCAAACAACATTGAAGTGGATAAGTACAAATTTCGAGGTCAAAATTTATTTTAAGGAGGGTAGATTGTAATAGCTGAAATTTTAGTGTTGTAATACCCGAAATTTGAGTAAAAAAAATTTACTGTTTAAATATATAGTTATTGTTCAAATATACGGTTACTGTTTTGTTGGCAGACAAAATAATTTTCGGCGGTACTGTAGCTATAGTAACAAGCACTGTAGCTACAATAACAAACTATTCATCACTATTTAGTTTCGTCTTTTTCTGCCAAAAAAATCTATATAAACCCCCCTCATTCTAAAAATTCTTTCCAGCAAGAAATAAATAATTTCTTTGCTTACTCTCTTCTCTTCTCTTGTTCTTCGGCTGTTTTAAATAGCAAGTATAGTAGTAGGAAGGAAAAAATCCAGTTTTTGCATAACAATAGTGAAGATCTATTGTTAAGCACCTCTTTTGAAGTAATCGGAGGGCTCTACTGATCAAAGCAGGTATAACAACTCTACTCTAGTCTTTATTTAAGATTGGAGATGTCGTTATTCATTTTAGCACCCATACATAGTTTACTGTTCACAAGCACAATATAGTTCACTGTTACTATTTAACACTGTTCATATATACGGTACTGTACATATGTACTGTTCATAGACAGTTAATAAATCACATTTTCAGAATGTAGATCCTAAAGACTGATAGGCGAAGACTCGAAACAAGGAGAAATAACAACACAAAGATTGAGGTGGAAGTGATTACCCTACTCTCTAGTATTATTTGAATTTTAATGCTGAATATGTGATGTTTACATTGTTTGAATGCCTAGAAGTATGGAAGGATATTGACTAAATGATTTGTGAATTTTTTTCCTTTCTTTTAATATATATTGCTTATGACCGAGAGAGTATGCTCTGTAGTTGCATCTTGTACGATCTTCTACATTAGAAATTGAAAGTCATTGTTTTCATTTATGTAAATGTTGATTTATGATGTCATACTAATGAAGTGTTTAAATACTGTTAAGATATTTATTCTATTGTGCTCTGCACACAAAAATAAGATTAAATAAAGATTTCAACTACGTACCGACGCAGGAATGGACGTCCTTCATCTGTGTTCCATGCAGAATTAGAACTAGTTGTCAGGATTGATTCCAGAGTGGACTGGGTTTCAGGAATGATCCCACTTTACAGAGAAGGGTTTGAGTTTCAGGATTGATCTCTCTCCTCAGATCTGGAGCACAGAGGTTAACCCCTTTCGGTCTCATTAACGACTGTTGATAAATAAATGTTTGAAACGCCTAATGAATGATAAGTGTTTGCATGTTCAGTGTTTGATTTAAATAATGCTATTGATGTACTGTGTATGATCCACTGGGCTCTTGAGCTCAGCACACTCATTCTTTTTTAGGTAACTATTGAAGACATTGTTCCTACCAAATCAACGTAAATCAGTAATATTATGTCTCATAGTATGAGGATAGTACAAAATGAACTATATTGTAGGGCTTGTAATCCACCATATTTGATCATGTTAGATGTCAATAATATTTGTATTATCAAAAGTTGGTTATGGAGCCCGCAAAATTGTTTGTGACTTTGATCATAAATTAATGTCTTCAGTTATTGTATAATTTCGAGGTTATTGTTGTTCTGTTTTTAAATGTCTGTATTTATATTTTATTTTGTACCTTGGGATATAATCTGGTGAAACTAATAGATGTGATAAATGAGTAAAGAAAAAGTAATATCCTCAGTTCTCAGATAGAAAGCAAGATTGACTACACTCGAAGATAATGACGTCTCAAGTTACGAAACAACCACGTCGCCTATGATGTATTATCTTGTTGAAAATAAAACTCAATGGAAGTGCATTTATGAATATTTCAATAAGTGATAGAATAGAGGAGTTAAGATGCAAGTTGTGTACTTGTAAATGTAACATAGGAGCCAACCTGCCTTGTAGTTGAGTTTAAACATGTCTCAAGGGGGTTGGGGTGTTATAAAGGTGGTATCAAAGCTTAGGGATTAGTTGATAGGGCAAAGTTAGAATGTTTCCTCTAATACCAAAGATGGTATCAGAGCCTAGGCTTCAGGTGCCTTGCGCTAGAATTAGAAAGTCAATTAGTCGCTGTTTGACTAGAATTAGAAACTCAAATTAGAGTTCACTTTGAATTGAATTAAATCTCTAATGCCCTACCTTTTATTTTTGAAATTGAAAAACATTTTAAAAAGTATTTTCAAAAAGGAAATATATGTTTTTGAAATGTTTTGTTTGGATACAAAGACTAAAAGTTGAACTGATAGTGGGTAAGTTTTGTCTCGAGTAAAGCTAAAGATTGAAAGGGAGGTGGGTTATCCCGTCCTAAAGGGCGCGGTTGCTAAGTAGACTTCGGTCTCGCTGCCCAATCTAGAGGTTGTCTCACCAGTTTATATGAGTGGTTTGAGTTGAAGAACACCCTTACTTTCTATATAAAGAAAATTAGAAGGTAGAAAATTAAGGCAAGAAATTGATTAGAAGTCAAAAAAGATGCCAAAGGTGGTATCTTGACTGGACAGAGGTTGTAAGTCAACCAGATTGAACCCTAGGTCCAAAGGAAAGACCCTAGGTAAAAATGTGGTGTAGCCATGGGTGGCACAATGGATCAAAAGCATAAATCTTTAGGACATAGGCTAGAAACTGAAACTTGTGTATAAATAAAAAATTGTTTGATTAGGACACGAGATCGGGAAGCTTCTATATCTTTTGGTTTCTATGTATTATGGGATGTATAGGAATTCGAGGTTATGGAGGAAGCCTGGACTCGGAGAATGATGGACCATGTGCGGTAAATGATTGGTAACTCTGACAGAATGGGTTTCTTTATGCTCGCTGGTATGGAACGGTGGAGTATAGTGGGCTCGGGAACCTTAGTTATCGAGCAATTTGAGAAATTGTTTGGCTGCAGCTTTGTTTTGGGTGAAAGCCTAAGTGAAAGGGGTAGAGTCGTATGTGATACTTAAACCTAAAAAGCTTAGGTAGAAGATAGAACATTGCTGTGCTAGCTTGAGTGTATGATTGTATGGTATGCATGCTTTACTGTTTATTTACTTTGAGACCAAATTCTGTATCCATGCATGAAAAGAACCTAGAAGAAAAACTTTTAGGCCATTTAACAGATCAAGAACCTAGAAACATGAATCTAGAATCATGATAGTACGAACATTTGACAAAGCAAATACTAACAACCTACTCAAAGTGTAGAAAATGGCTCGAGCAAGGAAGTACGCAACCCATCCACCACCTCTGATGAGACTGAGCAACGGGAACAAGAATTGCCTGCTAGAATGGAGGCACAAATGTAGGCCATGATGAATGAGATGTCGCAGATGGTGCTAGATTAATTGTTGAGGGCACTTCTACAGAAAATCCCTCAGGTGGCTCCACAGCCTCAAGTACTTGAACTTATCCAAGTTCAACAACCAACACCTGTGGCCCAAGATCCCGAACATCAAAGGGCTCAGAAGGGTTTGGAGGATGAGAAATAGAGGAAGATACTAATAGAGCTACAAAAGCTCCATCCTCTTTCATTTGATGGGACCACAAATTGCATCTTGGCGAATGTTAGTTGCATAGCAGATTAATTATATTATACGTATTTTATGTATAATGTGCACTAATATAATAGAAAATGTAGTGTATTTACTTATATTTAGTATAATATGCATTTAGA
>JAJIYU010017625.1:0-11590 GCA_030144865.1 Tinospora cordifolia | reverse complement strand
ATGTGCCAACCCACCATTTGCACCCAAAATTAATTTATTCAACTTATTTCATTTATTTTTCTCAAACTTATTTATCTTTAATTATTTGACAAAATTTTGGGGTATTACATGTAATATGGTTGTTATAGAACTCTGAATATTCTCTACATATCCCTATTGACTTTCACTAACTCTCTAGATGGTATAGTCGATGTCACTCTCTGTCTTGGGCAATCGATGTAAGCCTGGTGTTGAGTCAACTAGTCCATGCCCAATATCACATCACACCCTTAGAAAAGTAATACCCTAAGGTCGGCAGTTATCAATTTGTCTCCAAATCTTAATTCACATTTGCATATTTTTTGAGCAACTATTGTAGTTTTTATCGGAGTGGATACATACAGTGGTTCTTGTGATCTAAAAGTCATTAATTGTAACATTTTAGCTAAGTCTTTTAACACAAATGACTTAGTAGTACCCAAATCAAATAATATTTTTATAGCAACATTAAATAATAGGAATATACCTTCGACAGTTGGTATTGGATCCGCCCGTGGAATACCCGACAATTTTGTACAAAATTCAATGATTGAAATTAAAATAAAACAATTTGACTTTTGTAACATTTTTGGAGTATAAAGTATGTATATATATATATATATATATATGGTATGTGTATGTATTAAATGTATGTATTTAATAATGTGTAAATATATGTGTGAAAAAAATATAGATGTAAACTTGTTTTACATTATTAGGTACAAAATTATTGTTTTTATTTAATATATAGATAGTTATGGGTATGTATGTATATATATATATATAGGAAAAAAAGGGCAGATTCACGTTTTTGCCAATTTGTGAATGAAGCGCAAAAAAAAAAAAAAAGAAATTTGCGCAATTGCGAATTTGGCACGTGTGCCGAGGAAAATTGAAAAAAAGGGAAAAAAGAAATCAACGAAAAAATTAAAAAAACCAAAAAAAATACAAAAAATTGCGAAAAACCTAGAAAAAAACCCTAAAGTGTTTTGCTTCAACCCTAGCCGCCAAAACCCAACGAAAATGAAAATTTTCTTATTCGAAAACACACAAAAATTATGAACATTGTCCCTAAAAGATTTTATATAAACCCTCTCGCCTTCTCATTCTTCTTCATCTCAGCAAGAGTTGATAAGACCCCTCTTGCTCTCTCGGCCTCCTTCTTGGCACTTAATTTTTCTTTCTTGAACTGTTCTAAATAGCCAATGGGGTAGTAACAATAGAGTGCTGGACAAATCTAGTGTGAGCAACAAGAAAGATCTGAGAGGAGCTCAAAATGTTCAAAAGGAAGTGATTCTAAGGTGAAAATGATTCCTACTTTTTACTTTATTATTTTGATTCAAATAAAACTTGCTTGGGTGTTTCGCTTTGATCTTATATACATACCACATAGAATGTACATGTTTAGGTTTATAATGATGCATGATCTGTGATGTAACTTTACCACGCTTGTATGTTTAAATCCTGTTAAAATATTTAAATGTTATGTTTCATATTTAATAAAGATAATAACCACGTATCGACATAAAGGCAAATTTTTTTCGTGAGTATTCCAATCAGGAGTTGCGAGGTAATAGAGGGTTTGGAGTTGATCCTACCTCAACTATGATGGGTTTGAGCTCAGTATTGAAGCTCTTTCCCTAGGGTTGGAATACTGGGAGGGTATCCTTTCCGTTTATAATGTCATCAAAAATATTTCATTGTTTGAATCATTTAATTTCTAAAAAGTGGATGCTATGCATGTTTTATTTTGTCGAAATAATAATTTAAATGTTTATAATGGTCCACTGGGCTTTTTAACTCATCCCTTCCTCTTCAATATTTTAGAGAATTAAATATCAAGGCTATCTGGGAGTTAATTAAATTATTAAGAATTTTATTAAATTGTAGGGGATGTTGGACCAGTTTATTTCATTTCATTGTAATAATCAAAGTCTTATGTACTTTGAATTTTGGATTAATTAATAACATTAAAAATTTATTTATTTCATGGCATTGTTATTTTTCGCGAAATATATTATATTTAGACTAAAGTGTATAGGAAGTATTGGGTATTCGAGACTTCGCCAAGGAAAAAGGTTAACGCAACACGGGCTTGCTTCCAGGCCAGCCAACATCCAAGAACGGAAAGAAACGAGGGTAGCACGGGTAATTGCACCCTCAGAACCACTTGGGCTCGGGTGTTACAACCCGTCCATCCTCTATAGCAAACACTCGAGCTTGATTTTGTTTGCCCTATTACTGCTATTTTGGCTAGGGTTGCCGCTATTGTGGTTGCGGGTGAACACAACCACCTTGATTTCCACCTTAACCATTGTTCTGTCCCTGACTCTGCCTTTGTGGTCCTTGGTTTTGATAGTTCTTTGCAAGATGTCATTTTTGACCACAATTGGAGCAAGCTCCTTCCCTCCGAGCCAATTGTTTGTTTCCCCGGTTATTAATCTATTTCCTCTATGGCTAATTCTTGTTCTGTTTCTTCTGGTTCCTTTGGAACTCTCTACCGTTGTTCGGCCTCTTGTTCTTGTTCCTCAACTTCTACTCAAAGTTGAGTTCTTGCTCCATTATTAATGCCTTTTTCAAGATGTCTTTGTATGTCTTTAGGCCCATTGGCATTATCACGTTTTTAGATTTTGATCTTAAGACCCTGTGCAAATCGGTTGGCCTTCATCTTCTCCTCCCTGATTAGCTCAGGTGAAAATTTCGCCAATTCAGTTAATATAATATCGTATTCGGCTACGGTCAAGTTCTTCTAGGTTAACATGACGAAATCAAACTGCATCTTCATTAGCGTAGCCTTTGGGAAGAATTTCTCATAAAATATCTCCTGAATTCTTCCTAGTTCATATGTCGGACATTGATGTTCAGATCTACCTTAGCATCCTCCACCAACTCTTAAGTGGTCCCTTAAAATGATGGGTGGCCAGTGCAACTCTATGGGGGGGTTCGTTGCCCCTAACACATCCAGATGCTCTTCAAGCTCTTGGTATTAGTGATCGACTATTATGCTGTCAGACGTGCCATCAGATTAGGATGGGTGAAGTTTATATAGCTCCAACAACATTTCCTTTTGTTCCTTATCCTTAATGTCATCTTGTGTCCTTTGACAGACTGGAACCTTAGGCATGGGCATTAGCTGCTGCTTCATAATTTGCTCCTGATGTTGTACTTGTATCTGTAGTTTTGATAACGCTTATGGCTGCACCTGCGGTAGTGCCCTCACCATTTGCTCGAGCACCTGTCAAGAGATTTCGGCCGCCATTTTTGGTCATAATATCGTTCCAACTAGAGTTGTTGCTGCCACTGATGCCCTCTGATCCCTTTGACCAGATTCGTTAGTGTTTTCAGCCCTTGTCACATTGTCGCGAATTCTTGCCAATATCTACAAGTCAAAAGTCATTTTAGTATTTGATAAGGTATCGTAATGGAGAATAATATTCTCAATTCAATTCAATTTGGGTGTATTCAAAACCCATATTTCCTTATCCTTGGGATACAAAATGTTTTTCTAGACTTGTGATAATAGCTATCTTTTCCTAGGTCATTTGTCAATTTCCTTACATTTTTGTTTGTGCTATCATGATTCTAGATTCATATATCTAAGTTATCGATTTGTTCAGTGACTTATCAGTTTATGCTTCTAAGTTATGTTTGAGGATTTTTAAGGTTCTCTAATGTTGGTGGGTATAAGATTTTGGTTTTATAATAAAAAATGAATTTAAACAAGTAAAACATGCATTCAATCAATCATTCAATCATTCAACGCTAGCATAACGAAATTCCAAGTTTTCAACCATGTCTTTAAGTTCGAGCATCTCATACCACTTTTGCCCATTGACACAAGCTTCCATTCAGAGATTTCACTACACCCATACAATATTGCAAACATCTCAATGACTAAGGTCTTCCAAGCCCCACTATACTTAACCCGTCCATACCAGCCAAGCATAGAGAACAAGCTCTTCCAGTGTAACAGATTATTCACCAAACATGGTTTATCATTCTTCAAGTCCAGGATTCCTCCATATTACTGAATTCTTACACATCTCATACCACGCAGAAACTAGAAATTTATAGGACCCTCCCAATCTCGTGTCTTAACCAATCAAGTGTTCTATTCTCACACATTTTGATTAGTCTCGAACTTATGTCTTAAAAGTTTTCATTTATGATCCACTGTGTCACCTTTGGCAACACCCAAGTTTTTACCTATGGTCTTTTTCCTAGACCTAGTGTAATACCCTGAAAAATTGTCGAATATTAAGAATATAGAAATGAGTTCATTAAATTGTAAAAACACATTAAATACCCAAGGTTAGAACGGTAATTTTGTCTTTTAGGGGTAGAATGGTAAATTCACATGAAAAGTAAAAAAATTACTACTATCTTAATTATCCCATAAGTAAGTTCACAAAAATAAAATATATCAAAATATGAGTAATGAGATAAGGTGGTGGGATATATTAAAATATGAGTAGTGGAATAGGGTAGTGATATATATTAAAATATGGGTAGTAGGGTGGTGGGATATATTAAAATATAAGTAGTGAAATATAGTGGTGCTATATATTAAAATATAAGTAGTAGGGTGGTGAGATATGTTAAAATATGAAGAGTGGAATGAGGTGATTGGCTAAGGATGTCTATAAATAACACCCTTGTCTTTCCCTCAATCATCCCATCTCATTATTCTCTTCTTCATTCTCAAAAGAAAGAGAGTCATTCATTCTTCTCTTCTTCATTTTTCTTCTTAGTCCTCTTCTAGCTCAAGAGAAAAAAAATCTCCTTGCTCTTTCCTTGAGTGAAGAAAGAAGGTTGAAGATTTGAGAAGGCTCGGAATATTAAGATAAAAAAGACTTAAGCGTCACATGTGGAGATGACTACCCTAAACTCTTTAGTATTATTTTGGTTTGAATATGAAACATGATTAAATGTTTATTTGCATCGATTATTTAGAAGCATACTAGGGATGTGTGTGACACCCATGAATGTTTGATTGTCCTTGAATGATGTACATAGCATGTTGTACTATCCATGAATATTAATATATGCCATGTGTACCATATGAAGAATAACATAACTGATATGACCATAAGCATGATGTATAGTTAATTTATATTCATCATTTATTCAAATCTGGATATGGGAATTGTGAATATGCTTGTAGTCATTAATTGAAGATGATTAAGAAATTTAAACATGTACTGGCATGGTGATGCAGATATTATGGCAGTAGTCTGGCATCATCATGGGTGTTCCCAACCCAAGGCGGGTCTTGATGCTACTATGGTAGTAGTAAGATGGGATTGAGAATTGAGTTAAGACTTCACTCCTGAGATAGGGTTTCGAATAGGTAACAGGCCTTTCGTCATTTTTTTCTATATTTCAAACCTAATGGAGAATACCAAGGAGATTCCTTTCGGTCTTAACGTCAACCTACATAATTGAACTGCATGAAACATCTAATCATGATAAGTGCTTGCATGTTTTATGTTTTAACTATTATAATGCTTAAGATGTTTTGTGTATGATCCATTGAGCTCTCGAACTCACCCACTCACTTTTTTTCGGGGAACCACTGAAGATACTTTTGTTGACAGGTAATATGAAAATAATTATTAGTAGTAGTATATGTCTCAGTTAAGGATGTTGTAAGAAATGAACTTTATTTTCTATTTTTCGGTTGCAGGGCATGCGACCCACCATGTTTAGCTCTAGGATGGCCGTTAGGCTAGATATTAGTTGTTGAAACTCGACCATGGGGCCTGCAAATTTGTTTCCAATTTCAATATTAAATCAAAGCCTTTTTTTAGTTATTATTTGATCCCAATGTTATTATTAATCTATTTCGAAGCCAATTTATTTATTCACTTTTTGTACTTTGGGATATGCCTTGGTGCAACCAAAAAATGAGAATGATTAATGCGAGAAATAGTAATATCCCGATTCTCAAATAGAAAGATGGAGTGACTGCATACAAATGTAATTACGTCTCAAGTTGTGAGAAAAATACGTTGCCTATGACGAATGTTAAAAGTTTCGGAGCCAAGGTGTTACACCTAGGGTTTCAAGCACTCAACTAAAAGGTTCTCCTATCGAACCAACGACCTATATCTAGTTTTCGGTACCACCTTTGAACTCTAGTAAGCACTTTTTCCTTTAATACTACCCTCAGTTTTCTCGTAGAAAATAAGTGTGTTCTTCAACTCCGATCGCTTGTATGAGCTGATGGGACATCCTTCAGATCGGGTAGTGAGACAGAGTCTACTTAAATAACTGGCCTTTCTTGAACGAGATAACTCATCTTCTTTTCAATGTTTAGCTTTACTCGAGACAAGGTTAGACCCACTATTAACTCAACTTTTAATCTTTGTATCCAAAAAAAACATTTGAAAACATATAAATCTTTTAAAAACAATCTTTGTAATTCAAAACGATTTCAGTTTCAAGAATAGGATGTAGGGCATTCTAAGTCAATTCAAAGTAAGAACGTGGTGAGCTACATCCTAAGCCCCTGACTCCTTATTTGAGTCAATTATGTCTAAGTCTAGATGCTCTCGCCCATTGTTTCTACTAACTGAGCTCTGATACCATATTTGTAACACCTTGGCTCCCGAACCTTTCACATTCGTCATAGGCGATGTATCTATCTCGCAACTCGAGACATAATTACATTCCTATTATTTATTTGAGAACCGAGATATTACTTTTTCTTGCATCAATTATCTAATCTCCAAGTTGCACCAAGCCACATCCCAAAGTACAAAAATGCATAAATAAACTGGCTTAGAGATATATGAACAATAACCTTCGGATCATATAATAATTGAAAAATGACTTTAATTTACTATCGAAATTGAGAACAAATTTGTGGGCCCCATAGCCAAATTTCAACAACTAATGTCTAGCTTAGCGGCCGACCTCTAACTGATAAACAAAACTAAATATGGTGGGTCGCATGCCCTACAACAAGACAATAGAAAATAAGGTTCATTTCTTACAATGTCCTCAACTGAGAGACATACTACTACTGACGATTTTTTCACATTACTTGTTAGTACCAATATCTTCAACAGTTACCTGAAAAAGAGTGAGTGGGGTGAGGTCGAGAGCTTAGTGGATCACACATAATACATCTCAAGCATTATTAGAGTCAAAATACAAAAAACGCAAACACTTATCAAGCATTATATGATTCAACAATTCAATTATTTTGAGTTCACGTTAAGACCAAAGAACTTCCTTAGTATCTCCCATTAGGCCTAGAATATCAAAAATAACTCTCATAGGCTAGTTACTTATTCATGACCCTATCTTAGGAGTGAAGTCTCAACTCAACTATTAGTCTTATCTTACTACTGCCACAGTAGCATTAAGACCCTCCTTGGGTTGGGAACATCCACGATGACACTAGACCACTGTCACAATGTCAGCATCACTACGCCACAATGTCAGCATCAGTACGTGGTTAGATCTCTTAATCATCTTTATTTAGTGACCACTAGCACACTCACAGTATCATTATTCCAGAAATAAACAACACATTTAACAAATTTCACAAGGCACATATAACACATCTTCTAAACAGTATTTGAATCACACAACATGCTATTCAACACTATAAAAGACAAGAAATCATCCCAATAACTCTCAACCATATCCCTAGCATGCTTCTAAACATTCAATAAAAGTAAACAATCAATCATGTTTCGTATTTAAAACTGAAATAATACTAAAGAGTATGAGTATTCATCTCTACCTCAATAGTTGACTCCCTTAAATCTTTCAACTTGTTTCTTGTCTTCAACCTTTAAAGATTGACACTATTAGTGCTAGGAATCTAGGTTTTGAAAATATGATTTAATAATGATTCATGAACAATACCCATGTACAGTATCACACCCGTGAATAGTAGTCTTAAATAATGGTCGTGAACAGTATTGTAAATAGTGATAGTGAACAATGAGAGTGAATAGTATTGCAACTGTGAATAGTACTATAGTACACGTGAATAGTATTGTAGCATGTACTATAGTATCTATAAACGATACTACAATATCTAGCATGAAAAGTTGGACTTTTCTATACATGTTTCTTCCATCTCTTGTTCTTTTGGCATCATAATACCTCAAGTCCTAAACCATGCATAGAGACTTAGATGGACTAATTATACCTGCTTTGATTTATAGAGTCCTCCGGTTGCTCCAAAAGTAGGCTCTTACCATTGTTATACAATATTTTGGGTTTCTCCATTCCTACTACTAGAGTTGTTGGGTAGAACAGCTAAGAAATGCAAGAGTGCTAAGAAAATAGCTAAGAGATCAAGAAGAGAAGAGATTGCTTGAAGATGAGATACTTAGGGAGAGGGGGGCTTTATATAGAATTTTTTGGCAGAAAAAGACAAAGATGAATAGTACATAAAAGTAGCCATGAATAGTGCCATCGATTTGTATTTTGTCTCCATGTAAAAAGTGCTTACCAATAGTCATGAATAGTGAAATGAACAATAACACAAAATTATATATTTATTTTTTACAAAATTCTCAAGTATTACATGAATAGGTACTGACCTTAGTGTGGTACCTATAGATGATATCCCAAACTATAGAAGGAAACCAAGGAGAATCCTTTTGGTCTTAATGACAATCCAAAACTACCTATTGTTTGAAAGTGTATGACATGTATGTATGTTTAGTTGACATAATGATATGAATATTTGGGTCGATTGATTAGGCTCTTTGAGCTCACCCCACTTCTAATATTTTAGGTCAGTAATAGCTGGGAGCTGTTGGAGACATCTTCATAGTCGATGTTAGTTTCAATAGTAGTCTCAATTTTGTTGGGCAAAGTAGCCCTATAAGTTTATAGTTAATTTTATTTTGTAAGTTGAATAACAAGATGCCATTAGGCCCAAACAATATTTGTTTTATTGAAATGTAAGAGGACTACTTTAATGATGATTAGAATCGATAGTTGACCTTCTATGTTATCACATTTAATTGATATGTGGTTATTTTATCTATTGACCTTGTCTTTGTGTGAGATTGTGACACAAGTAGTAAAAAGAGTATTAATAATGCCCTGTCCCCCGAGTGACCTAATGAGTCCTTTGTGAATAGTGAACAGATGGTTGGTGAACTGCTTTAATTTAATGTTGTATTAATTTATTATATTGCATTTAATGATAAACAAGGGTACTATTGACATTCAAACCCTCAGAAATGGCCATCGGGAGGCACATTATGGTTTCTCTTTGGTGACGAGATGGAGTGAACGTGACAAGTGGAAGGTGACTTTTGTGAGTGCAAAAGTAAAGAAATAGGGTGGCCAAAGGTTTATGTATGGAAGGTGAGAAAATGATGGCTTGTGTAGGGTTTTCTCTTGTGAAGATTTGTAACAACCCGAACCCACTATGACGATATTGTCCCCAGCTTAGCCACTACTGACTGGGTGCAGGGTTTTGTTCACTCAAACCTGAGTCTCCTAAAAGCGCTTGACACAATGAAACACCTCGAATGCACATTTAACTTAGGAATCCCCTTGAGTCAGACCGATGTGGGATATTACAATCCACTCCCCTTTGGAGCAATCTCGTTCTCAAGATTCATATCTCTGGTACACATAGGGTGGCTCTGATACCATTTGTAACAACCCATGCCCACTGTGATGATATTGTCTTCACCTTAGCTACCACTGACTAGGTGCAGGGTTTTGTTCTTGGTAAGACTCGAACCTGAGTCTTCCAAAAGCGTTTGGCACAATGAAACACCCTCGAATGCACATTTAGCCCCGCAATCACCTAGCGTCAGACCGATGTGGGATATTACAAGATCCTAGTATTTTTTCTCCTTTGTCTTGGGTTGTCAAGATGGGAGAATATATGGGATTTTAGATTAATTCCCAGCCCTTAAGTGCATAATGGGATATTCTTGATGGCTCATAAAAGGGGGATGACTAGGGTTAGTTAGGGTTAGAGAGCATCCTATATGACTTATCACATGTGATTCTTTTGTCCCCCTAGCTAGTTTCCTATTTCTCCCATTATCTTGGAAAACTTTTTCCATATCAAATATCTTCTTTTATTCTCCTCCTTATGTAGGTCATCCCATTTTTCCTTCTCTTGGAAAATTCTTTCCTCTTTGTTAATTATTAATTGAATCTCATTATCTTACACTTTTACACTTTATAGTAGGCTTTTGAATTTTCAAAATTCAAAGTTTGTGTTTAAATTTATGACATCTATTTAAATCAATAATCCTATGAGACTAATACAAATTATTCAATGTATACTTCATTAATTTATATTTTTTATTCAAGGTTATTATTAATATATTATTTTTATTTTATTTTATTTTTGTTTTATCATTAGATTAATCACTAATATTTATTTTATACTAATATTATTATTTTTTGTATTTTTGACAAAAAGTAACTTGTCAAGGCTCAAACTTGAAACCTTCTTGTATTAGTACACTATTTTAATCAATTGTGTTGATAGGTCATCCTTGTCACCAAATTATTTTATTTTATTTTAAAGGTTTTTAAGTTTGAGTTTGAATTTTATTTTGCTAAGAACTTTTTTCACCTTACTTATAAATAATTAAATATTATCCATCATTTATTTATTTATAAAATTAAAATTTCAATTTAATTATTTGTTTTAATTTTTTCAAGTTTTACTGCAACCACATTAAAAAATAGTGGGATGCACAAGAAAAGGAGCACGTCAGCCGTGGGAACTCTTTTGAGAATTTTGAAGCAAAACATACCAAACAAAAATTAAAATTTAACAAGAGCCATTGGACATAAGGGGCGTCATCAAGTGAGAGTCCTTTACTAAAATGTTTTTTGCGCGGGATTTTAGATGATAAAGAAACAAGTGTCATGAACTTATTGGCTAACCAAGTCTCCGTAATTATCCAAAATCCTACATTCTTGAGCTTTGCCATCTCATCTTATAACGATGCTCAGCAAACTCAAATCCTCACCCACATACAAGGCAGTGTTTGTTAGATCCTCTTAATCTTATTTTATTAAGGTAGTGTTTGGTAACTCTTATTAAAACTTCTTATTTTGATTAGTCTTATTAAAACAGAACTTTGAAAAAATTAGAGTGTTTGATAATTTAATTTTTTTCTTCTTATTTTTAAAGTCTTTTTCTGAAATAAAAGAAATATCTCTTAAATAAAAAACAATTTTTTTTGTTTTTTTGAAATAAGAGGAATGTAAAGCTGTTTCAACACTTTCCAAGATAGATATACATTTTTTTTCAAATATCCAAAATAGCCTTGTCAAGCTAGTTAATAAATTTATATACTATTAAGCTATTTAAAACTTTTTAAAATGTAATATTTTCAAAATGAAAATATTAAATTAAATAAATTTAAAATGTTGGTTTTAATAAATAATAATATAAAAATATAATTAAATATATATATATATATATTCACATCATTAATAAATTTATTATGTAATATGATTAAATTTATAAATATTTTTTTATATAAAACTAATAATTTTTATTTAAATGACTTAAATTACTTATACAATAAGAAAAAATAAATAAAAGTTTGTC
>JAJIYU010017624.1:0-11592 GCA_030144865.1 Tinospora cordifolia | reverse complement strand
TAAATGAGTTCAAGCAGTGTATCAAGATTGAACTCATTTAATCTTTCATGCTTAAAGAAAAAAAAAAATTATTGCAACAACTTAAGGTATGGATTTTGTTTTTGGTTTGTTCTTTTTTTTTTATTTGTTTTTATTTTTTTTTTTTTTTTTTTTTTTGTCTTTTTTTTTTTTTTTTTTGTTGTTTTTTTTTTTCCCCCCCCCCCCCCCCCCCCCCCTCTTCTCTCTCTCTCTCTCTCTCTCTCTCTCTCTCTCTTTCTCTGTATCCTTATGTTAGTGCGATGGCAGACAACAACCCAGTTTCAATTTAATTGTTGGATTCTATTTCAAAAGATCACTAGTCTTTTTGATAGTGATGTCAAGATGGAAAGTTGGAACTAAGCTGTGGCCTTTATATGGGGTAAGGCAGGGTTTAGGCAAATCTAAGACTGATTATAAAATAATTATTTAGAGGTTCTTGAAGAATTATTTATTTATTCGTTGGTCGTTCACTTTATGTACATATGAGTGTGTGTAAAGTAGATAATATATTAAAATAAATAATGTATTATTTAATATAATATAATATATTTATTTAGGGTTTAAGATTAAAAAAATACGTAGGTGTTAGGGGAGTGGCGAGGTCCTAGGTGAGGCCTTGAGCCCTTGACAGCACTGTTTTTTCATGTTACATGGGGTTGGTTACATAGACATTGGTGTCTTCTAGCCTATTGTGGAGCAAGTAATCTTTTCCATCACAAGATGCATCTTTCTTAATTCCTTCTATGTGCCTACTTCTTATCTTTCTCTTCCTCTATTTTTACTTATAATGTATTTAGTTTTTTAATCATATTGATATTTTTGTTTGTGGAAACAGTGTCAAATGATTCTGATTTGTTGTATATCGGATTGGTGTTCAATCAGCACAATCTAATGATATTATATACTTTACACACACACATATGTATATAGAGTGAGAGATACATATTTATATGGTATTATTATGATTCAAATTAATGATTTTCTTTTAATTGAAACATTTGAATTGACTAATTAATTGATAAGATTATCCATTAAAAAGAGTACTGAATTTTAAAAATTCTTAAATCTTAGTTAAGTTTTTAAATATTTAATATTTTTAGTAGAAACTACATGATTTTGATTGGATGATGTTACCATTAACTGTCGTCATTGAATTGCAGTAGAACTTATTGAATGCAATAAATTCTTATATAAATAAAAAATGATTGACAGTAATGTTGGGAAATTCCTTTTTTGGTATAGGATTTACTTGTTTATGGACATTCACACATATCATTAGATGTTGAGTTTTAAAATTATACTAGTGCTATTTCCACCAACTCCTAAATTCTCATGATTTAGTTCCGTACAACATACTGAACTCAACTAAGCTTTTTTCCCACATATGAGGTGATTAAGATTTTCGTAACAGTTGATCGGACAAAGTTCACAGTAAATTTGATGAAGTTTTATGCTATCTGTTGGCTACCTGAGACAACCCTTGTCTAGCCCAGTTTTGGGATTGGCATGACATAGTTTTGTTCCACAAAGCAATGTTTGATACAAATGTGGTCATGTAAAATCTATTTTAGAAATTGTATTGTGGAGGCCATCCTCTACATACTGCAGCTTGACTTTTTCTTTCTCTAAGGTTTGCTGTAATATATCTGTATTACATGGTTTCACCTGTTGTGAAGAGTATGCTTATGGGATAGTAATGCACAATTCATGGAGAAAGATAAGCTTAAGCTGTATTAAATCATTCTATAGTTGATATATTTGTGTGTTGGATGCTGTACCTATGTAGTTCCTGTCTGTTTTTAGGTTTTGGTTTTGGCATAAGGATTTGATGCAATGAATGAAGTACTTGTCGGGGAGTGGTTGTAGTAATTTTTCACTTTTAGGGAGAGTGATTCAGAGCATTCATGACTTGTGATGCAATCTTAGGGATGTTGGATTAGTCAATAGAGTGACCTATAGGAGCCCGTGGAAATATGTCTTGCCCTTCAATCTATCTTGCTATCCATGCCTAGATTTAAACTTGGGACACTTTTGAAGGCTTATCTCTTTCAAACGTCTATCGATTATCAATCCTTCTAAAATAGACCAGTTTCAGATGCTAATATTATAGGATCTGGGAATGGGGGTTCATTGCTATCCATGAATGTGGATAACATTTTGCAAATAAGTTTTCTGAATGTGTGTTTCTTCATATTGTTTATGTGTTAGCAAGAGTTGGGTTCAATTGTGCATATTTGCTGGCAGTGCCCATTTGCACAAGAAGTATGGAGCAGATGACGCTATCACCTCTGAGTATGCAGACCACTGAAAAATGGTCTAGGAATTAATATTTTTCTTGTGCACTAATTAATTTTTCTGCTATGGAGGGGCCATAGGGAAGTGGAATGTTCATTGGCTTTATATTCTATATGGAAGGGACGGAACTTGAGGATGTCTCTTTAGGGGGAGTGTGTGGAGGAACTCTTATTTACTAGTATTATCTTTTGGGGTTGCTAATGAGCAGGGATATTATTATCTTTGGCACAGTGCAGTCATCTTTCCATGCTGTGTGGGAGAACTCTTATATTAATACTATCTTTCTGGGTTGCTAATGGGAAAGGGATAATATTATTTATTGCACGCTGCAATCATCTTTCCATTTATGTTTGTAGAACTCTTATTTACAAGTAATTTCTTTTTGGGTTGCTAATGGGAAGGGGATAATATTATTTGTTGCACACTGCAATTATTTTTCCATGTGTTTAGGAGAACTCTTATTTACTAAATGCTATCTTTTTGGGTTGCTAGTGGTAAGTGGATAATGTTATTTGTTGAACTCTGGAATCATTTTTTAATAACTATTTTTGAAAAAGACAACTTTATTTTCTTGCACAATTTGTCCTTGAATTTAGCTTCCTCCCATTTAGTTGCATTATGTTTGTGGTAGCTTGATACTAAAAGGGTTGTAACTTGTAATTCTTGACATGTTAGTACTGCTATTGTTTGCAGGGGCCGAGCATACGAACGCAGGCGGTCTCCTCCTCCCCGATATTCTCGATCTCCTCGTTATTCCAGGTCACCACCACGCTATGCAAGATCTAGATCTCGGAGCCCTAGCTACTATTCTCCTTCCCCTAGGACAAGGTTAAACACTTTTCTTTTGTTTCATTTATACATGGCATTTTGTGTGTTTCTTTTTTACATCTATATACCTTTTCCTAGCAGATCAGTCTCACCTCAAGAGAAAAGGTATCGTCGAGAGCCATCATATTCACAATCACCTCCGTATATTGGATCAAGGAGCCAGAGCAGAAGTAGAAGCCCTGAAGATTTCACTAGAGATTATGATGAGAGAACCCTGCCATGAAGAGAAGTCCAAGAGTTAGAGCTGGCGAGGGAGAGGGGGAGAGAGACAGAAAGACAGAGGGAGAGAGTTTGGCAATATGCTTGTGGGGAGTAGAGACCCCGTTTATTGTGGTTAGGTGGTAGTCATGGGTGGAGTTGGTGAGTGCTGACTCATTTGTTTGACCCACTGTAGTGTTCCATTCACAGCTATTTGTGAGCATTTTCTACCTATTAAGCTGAAAAGATCTTACAATTAAGGGTCTGTATCAATGGACTAGCTATTTGAACTTGAGCTTGGTCTTCAATCTTGATACACTGCTTGAACTCATTTAATCTTTCATGCTTAAAGAAAAAAAAAAATTATTGCAACAACTTAAGGTATGGATTTTGTTTTTGGTTTGTTCTTTTTTTTTTATTTGTTTTTATTTATTTATTTATTTATTTATTTTTTGTGGTATTGTCAATGTATGGATGTTCTCGTTGATGTGTCTTCTACATATATATATATATATATATATATATCCGCAGCCAAGCGTTCTCCGTCTAAACTTCCAGAGTAGAGGGGAGCTGTAGGAGGGCACTGGCGGCATGTTTGCTGTTAGGAAATATTTTATTTTTTGACTTTTTCGATTTCACTGCATCCTTTGGGGTTAGCTTATAACATTTAATGGGTACCTTTTATTTATTTGTTTATTATTATAGCATTTCATGCACTTTAAGCACTGTCAAATTATGTTGATTTTGGGTTTGTGTTAGGGCATTCATATTTTGCAGTAGAATCAGCAAGGACGAAAGCTGCAGTAGCAAAGATTAGAAGATCGTTCCAAGAAAAAGCTCCACCATCCCAAACTCCTTGCAGATAGCTTTGATTACCTAAATATTTTAAAGTGACATGATAGTTTAAGTGTGTAATAATTTTCTGTATCTTATTGCAGCCACTCCCTCGAGCACCATATCATGTTAAGTACACAAATAGATATGTGGGGAATGAGAGAACATGGTAAACGACGATTGGTTAAAGCACAAAGAGCTTGCTGCCTTAAGCCACGAAAGGGTTTTAAGGGTTTTAGAGGAGATTTAGGCTAATTTATCCTTTCACATTCATAAGTTGGTTGATTTCATTTTGTAAGTATGCTTTTATTGGTTTTGGTTTTGGTTTTGTTTTTTGTGTTTTGAGATGTGTTGAAAGTCAATTTGAATGATAGAATCATGTCAGAAGAAGCTGCAGCCAAGATACATTAAGCAAGCAATGAAGTTCAGGATAAGGATTTGTCGAAATCCATTAAAGATGCAAGAAGGTGCCAAAACGCCCAGAAAGTTGGCATTGTGGTGTGGAGACTAAGGGCATTTTTAATACGGTACCATTTTGACCCCAATGAACCGAGTGCCATCTTAGTGCTGCTGTGTTTATTTATTTATTTATTTATTTGTTTTTTATTTTTGTTTTAATTTTTTTACTTTTATTTTCAGTTAGAGTTTTTTTTTTATTAAAAACATATTAGTAAAATTTATAGTTTTTTGAAGTTAAAAAATTTAATTATTTAAAAATTTTTACTTATGTTATTTATTTTTATTTTTTAGCTATTTTTATGTGATATTATTAATTTTTGTAATGCATTATTTTTTAAAGTTAGATTAAAATTTAAATTTTTTATGATGATTAATTACTAATGATTTACTAAATAATTTATAATTAATTAATTTTAATTAATTATTATATAATATAATAATTATTTAAATTTTGTAGTGTATTATTTATTAATTAATAATTAAACATAATAATGAGTAAATATGTGTAATAAAATTTATTTATAAAAATATATTTTTAAAAAAATAATAAAAAGAAAATGAAAAGGAGGTAAAAAGAATATTTTTACAATATTTTTTTTTGGAGTATAAAATAGAGTAATGGGTTGGAGAAGAAGTTACTGTTTGGTGTTGAAACTTTAAAATAGATTACAAAATGAAGTTAGATTTGGAGATGACCTAAGTCCAAGAAGAGAGATAAATAAAACTTAAAAACTTGAATCTTGCAATGTTAAAAAATATTAGGGGTGATCATCGATCAAACTCGTTTTCTTTGCATTGGGTTGGGTTGGGTATAAGAAAGGATCACATTTGTTGGGTTAAACTTGACAGGATCGAGTTGGGTTCTTTTTTGGTGCCACAGAGATCAAGTCAGCCTGATTTGATTGGAACTTTGATTTTCAAAAGGCCAAGGGGCTTGTGGTTGTGAGTCGTCTGATGGTTGGCCCATGGAGTAGGGTGGACCCTTTTTTTTTTCCTTATTTCTTTTTTTTTTCGTAAGAAAATTACAAAAAATACCAGTTTTTAAAAATATTATCAAAAATATTTCTACTTTTTTTAACTCAGTTTTATCAATTTTTTTAAAAAATATTAACATTTTTATCAAGTTTAAGGTTTTGATCAGTCGCGACTCGTGAACTTGCAAAGAAGGAGGAGCATCTCTCTAGAAATCGTCTTCATTGTCAATCTTCATGGAGATGTCTCTTCGGCTACTGGAGTTGACGAATTTCAGGTTGTCGTTTTCGGAGAGAATCGACAACCAATTGTTGCTCCAACGAATAGATCTGGGTGAACTAGCTGTTGCTCCGACGATTCCACCTGCTATTCTTCCCTATTTCTTCGTCTTTCACTTTCGCTAGGAGACCGAGAGACGAGCTTGGAATAGATTTGGAGACAGTGCAGTGCCAGGAGACCAGGAGAGCAAGAGATTGAGAGATGCTGCAATGTTGACTAACTAGTTGTTGCTTAGGGGATTCCACTTGCTATTTTTCCCTGTTTCTTCTTCTTTCATTTCCACTGGGAAGTTGGGAGACGTTGCAACGCTTGGAACAAATCTGAGACTAGGAAATGCTGCAAAGTTGGGTGAACCACCTTTTGCTTCAGCGATTCCACCTGCCATTGTTCCCTATTTCTTCTTCTTTCATTTCTGCTAGGAGATTGGGAGATGTTGCAACGCTTGGAATAGATTTGGAGATGTTGCAATGCCAGGAGACTAGGAGACCATGAGATGCTACAACGCCGGGAAAATAGATTTGGGCGAACACCACCACTAGCTGTTACTCCAAGTGTGATGGTCGAAAGTTTATGATTTGTTATTGTACCTTTTTCCTTTTTTTAAACTTTTTTTTTAATTTTTAATTTTCAATTTTTTACTTGGAGTAAGATTTCATTCTTTATAGTGTTTGAGGATTCTTGTGGAAGATCTGCGATTTCTAGAGACACTGATTCAAGTAGTAGGCTCCTCCTCTACCATTCGAGCTCCGGTTCTAGCAAGAAGAAGTCGAAGAAGAGGCACAGTCTTCCTGTATAGTCTTCAGCAGTTCTCAATCCACCTATGCTGCCAACAAAGGCTCCTAGATTGATTTTTGTTGCCGCTCGCCTTCTGTTGTTGTTGCCGTTGCCAGATTTCCCATTCTGCTAATCTTCTTCGTTGGTAATATATTGTACACATATAATATATATATATATATTATACACAATTAGTATTCGTATATTATTTGTATATTATTTGTATATAATATATATATTATATACAAATAATATATGGAAGATATGCTATATACGTATAATATATATATATATATATATATATATATATTATATACAAATAGTATACAAATAATATACGAATACTAATTATGTATAATATACATATTATATATAAATAATGTACACTTTTTTAATTCTTTTTTTTTTTTCATTCACCATTGACTATTATTCGTCAGAGTTTCGTTCGTCGGGGTATTGTTCACCAAAGAAGAAGAAGAAGAAGGAGCACTGTTACTGTTTGCTGGAGTGGTGCTCACCAAATTATTGTTGTTTGTCAGCTGGACTGGTGCTCGTCAGATTGTCGCTGTTTGTTAGCTAGACTGTAGTTTGCCGGATGGTGTTGTTCACCCGTCGAACTATTATGCTCTTTCTCTATTTTTTTTTGTTATTTTTGTAATTAATATTTTCATACTTGTATAAAGTTGAAATACTTGGTATTATTATAATATATTTTAAAATATTGTATAGAAACACATTTTTTTCCTTTTTTTCTTTCATGAGCAAACCCTAACTTTTTGCCTTTATTCCTCATCCTCACTTCCTCTTTGGATGGCTGCTACTACTACAGTGCTACATGTAACTATTTTTTTGATTTCTTATCTTGTCATCTTTGCATTTCTTCTTCCTCATTTCCTCTTTTCTTCTTCTTGGTTGGACAGTTGTTAGGGTGGGGCATTTCTTCTTCCTTACTTCCTCATTACTTCTTCTTTCTCATTCATTAAATATTCTTCAAGCTTTAAAGTTGAAAAAGGCATATATATATATATAAAGTGCTTAATAAAAGATTACTTACTATTTTTTATTTTTTTCTCTTTCATAAAATCCTTATTCTGTTGAAAAATTACTTACCGATTCTTTTTGGTGAAACATTAGTTTGATATATAGTGTTTAATGAAAAAATACTTACTAATTTTTTTTTTGTAGAAGAATGTCATATATCTTTCATTATATATTATAGTGTTTAATAAAAAAATATTGACTATTTTCTTTTTGTGTGTATATATATATATATATATATATATGACCTCATGAGGGAGATGAAAGTTCATGTGGTAATTCTTTAGATTTAGGGACGAAAAGCCACTAAGAAACATGCACATGTTTATTGTAAGTGAGACAAAGGTTGATGGGAAAAAAGAAACATTAGATAGAAGCCCAAAAAGAAAATATGAAATCACAATATTTCATGCATAAGCCACACCAAGTTAGAATAAAAAACCAGCCACTTTGTGCAGTATTGATTTTAGGTTTCTTAAATGAAGGAAAAGTCTTTAAACACAAAGCCAAAGAATGACATTACATTAGGGCATGAGTTGGGACAAGTTCGAACCTGAATGAGCAAAAACAAGTTTATCAGGTGAGTTGCGAATTAACTCACGTCTTAGTTAAAATTTTGTAGTCTAGGTAGTGCTTGGAGACTCAGAGAGTTTAACCCAAACTCGAGGCTTAAAGATGGTCCTAAGATAGTTCAAGAATGGGCATAGAGGGACACATATGGCTTGTACAAAATAAACCTTAAATTGTGTACAAGTCTTATTAAGTCAGGGTTATTAGGGTTTGCTATAAAATGGAAAGATTTTTAAGTTTGCCCTCCTAAATCCATAAGAACACTTAACATGTGGACTTAAACGTGTGACTAAGTGTTAACCTTGAGTAGCATAACCTAAATTAGGCAGTGAGAATGACACAATGAAGTACTGGACGATAGTAAGTAGAGGTAGAAGTCTTAGATTCCATAAATGGGAAACAAATTAAAAATGTTTAGGACTTATTGACGTTGCCATCATATGGGCACGGGCCCCCAGAACCCCCCTCATGGCACTCTAGACTAGGTGTTCACTCATAGGTATTGTTTCCTCCCCTAAGGGTTTTAACACGCCTCCACTGAGATTCGAACTCAAGACCTTGGGGGTTAAGTACTTAATTCATTCCTCATCCTCTACTATTGAGCCAAAGTGGAAAGTGAAATTCTTCAATTCAAGATTCGAAGAGAAGTCACAAGAAACCTTCCTTGAACTAAATATCAAGTAGAGATGATACCCTTACTTTATGCTTTACATTAGATGAACTTAGATTGATGAATTCACATGCTTAATTATAATTGATCTTTAGGCTCATGATAATGTGCTTGTTACCATAAGACATGATTTGTAATTTTGTATACAGGTATTGTGGATAATTTTTTTCTCATGCATAAATTGAACAATGAAATATATATGCTTATGTATGATTGATGTGGTAAATGACCACGATACCAGGATAACAATCCATGTATGAGGGCGATGACCTATTCTTAGTATCATCTTTGGACCTTAGATAGTGTTGCCTTGGCACATAGGTAGGGTAACCTTCGGTTACCCTCTATAAATTGATTGCGATGCAACGTTTAGTTTTAAATGATTGACTAACTTTTGGATATATGATTTAAAAGTCCTAGGCATGAGATGATAAAAGTGCCACCTAAGTGTACAACTCCTACTTAAGAGAATCGTCAAACTAAAATAAACCTATTGACACACTTAATGGATGAAAGTATTTGTCTATTTATCTTTCTATCTTTGTATAATGTTTGGTATAATGATTGAAGTGATTTCATTGGGCAATTCAAGGTCACTTCTTTCCTTATTTGTTAGGTATTGACAACTTTTGAACTAGAGGAATAACTTTGCCATTTTTTTTGGGGGAAAACAAATTTCTGTGCAGAAAATATAAATAATTACTAAAATACCATCATTTTCGTTTATATACAAAAATATGAAACTTAATAGCAAAAATACCGAAAACCATTAATTAAAAACTATTGATATTGTCGATATAACATTCGTATAATATTTAGCATAAAAATAATAGTATAACATGGGTATATAATCGATATAATATTGGTATGATATTTAACTTATAAATAATAGTATAACTTTAGTATATTGTCCGTATACACTGATGTAACATTTAGCTTAGTATATGATATACATAGTTGGTATACAATGCTAGAAAAACTAGTATACAGAGTTGGAAAACTGGTATACAGTTGGAAAAACTAGTATACTATTGGAAAAACTCGTATTTAGTTGGTATACAGTGATATGGTATACCAAAATTCACTGTTGATTTTCTTCTTCGTTTCTATTATTTCTGTAGTGCAAAAACCATCACTGTTCATCTTCTTCTTTGCGCAAGTCGCGGCCACGAATGACCAACGAAATCCATCAATACATGAGATACGTCCAAAACCATCACCCTTTGTCCAAAACCCTTACATGTTATACCAATGGAGAAGAAGGAGCAATGCGACGAACAACCCAAAAGAATGGTTGGTGAGTAAATAAACAACAAAACAAGCCAAAAAAGGCTCCAGCCAAAACAAATAGCAGTAGCTGATGAACACCCAAAACGAACAGCAACAGATTGCGATGATGAGCAATGACCAAATTTGATGCTCCACGAACAGTCAGTAAAGCAGCAAGGAGTAGAGGTGATCCAGAAACCCAAACAAATTTGGGTGAACTAGAAACACAAACAGAGACAAGCAGATCTAGGCGAATATGAGCATGGAACAAAGGCGAACCAGATTTTGAGCAGCAATGGGGTGTAGTAGCCACAAAATTCATGTGTTCTTCTGAGATGGCACGGGGAACGATGACAAGAACGGTCTAAACTGTGTGCCAACCTCCAATGGACACTTTGAAGATCCAATTAGAACATTTTGGTGAAGCCATCGTTCCTTGGTTGGAGGAATCCAAGTTTCTAGCAGGAATTCGTTGGGAAATTTGTAGAGAGTTTGCCATGTAGAGTAGAAGTGAACATAAAAATAATAACAACAATAAAGGCAACAAAGAAAGAGGAGAAAAAGAAATAAGGAATTCGTGGGTGCATTAAAACTTGAGAAAATTATATAAAATGTCAAATCTCGTATTCGAACGCTTATCTGCTACTGTTGTTATGTCATTGCTGCTGATCTTTCTGTGTTGCTGAATCAAGAAGAACACCATCGAACACCGATTTGCTGCTCGTCGATGAAGAAGGAACAAGTCCCAATAACTAGAATACTGCGATATAATTGCCACGGTATGAAGTACCGACCAGATTGTATAGTGAAGAGGAGCGAAGAAGAAAAACATCACTATATATATTATGATATTTTTGATAATAATTAATAGTAGATGACATATGCATTATTAGGCTATCTCACTCTTATTATATATGGGTAGTTTAGGTATTTTGTGTATACGGCTATATAAGCCACAATGTAGCCCTTTGTTAACCTAGTTTTTGTATTCTTTTCTTAGAGTAACCCTAATAAAGATTATTCCATCTTATTTCTTATCATGGTATCAGAGCGGGTACAGCGACGGCTCACGAGAATGAATCATTGAATTTCTGTTATTGCATATCTACTCACCGCCGCTGGTTCGCCATATCTACTCACTGCCGCTGGTTCACCAGTGCTATTCACCGCCACTGCTGGTTCTGCTACTGTTTCTGCCTATTTCTTAACTGTTTATGTGTGTAACACCCCGGTTCCCGGATCTTTCTTCTTGGACTCCCTCGGGCCCATTCACTCAAAATGCAGGACCATTCGGCTGGGAAGCCGTCGCTGCATCATCCGTCGAGAACCGGAGTGCTACATTATCTATTCTAAATCTATCAATGCTCATATTCTATTATATTTTTTTT
>JAJIYU010017623.1:0-11584 GCA_030144865.1 Tinospora cordifolia | reverse complement strand
AGATAAAATTTAAATAAATTTTTTTATGAGACTGCATACGAACAGGGCAATCACATTTTCTTTTTTTCCAAAAGCAAGAATATTAAAGATTAATAATTTCAGAGAAAGTAACTATACAGAGAAGAAATAATTGTGAATAATGAGTCAAACATTACAAACTCCAAAAATATTCCATGTAAACCCCAGTTTACTTAAAAAAAAAAAAAAAAAATCTCTCTTCAAGTCTTGTTAACTATTATCTGATACGCATACAACTTGCTATTCTTCTTTTTTCTTGAATCTGACGGTTCCTCTTTTTCTTTAATCCATAAGCACAATGTCAAAGAATAATCACACTGCATCTCCCAATGCCCAAGAATAATGTTATCAAAAGTAGCACTTCTATTGTTTTATTAGAACGGGGTCATCATAAACGGAGACTCCCCTGCTTATTGTGATACAATCATTCATAATGGTGATTCATCATTAAAAGATGACTCTCATATTTCTTCCCACATGTTAATGTAAATCTTGTTTTTGAGTGCACATCGTTTATAAAAGAGAACAAAATAGGAAAAAAAATACAAATAAAAAAGAAAAACTCAAAACTCTATTCTAATTACACACTTCATCTTAATAGGCTTCTCACTTTTTGATTCAAGACACGAATCTATCATAATAAATGTACCAATGAAAGATTAACGAGGTTGTGTACAATAGTGCAACCATTCAACACAAAGCTCCAAGTCCCATCTTTAAAGCCTTTTAGGGCTTTTTTTTTTTCTTTGGTGGGGGGAATTGTGAATGAAATTTTGCATAACTCAAAGCTTATCACTTAGCTACCATCTTTTATGATAGTCAATTAGGCAATAGAATAAACTTTTTAGCCAGTAATTATGGAGAAATATAGCTTTGAAAAATCTTTACCTACAAACTTATATCTTCTCAAGATTTAATATTGAGTTTTATCTTAAATTATTGAGTTTTTCTCAAGATTTGTTCAAAACAAATTAAAAAAGATTTATTTAAATTTATTTAAGGAAAATAGTAAACTCTGTTTTTTATACACTTTTTTGATATTGTAGTTGAAAGTTAATTTTTTTTTTAAAAAAAAAATCATGCAATCACACATATATTGATGATTGATTAAAAGTGGAGCAAAGAGTGTGTAAAAGATTCATTTCGCTCCTTAATTTATTTTTTGTTCTTAAATCAATCTAATTAATCAAATAAATTTTTTCATTTTGTTGATGTCCCTGTTTGTGATCAATTGAAACACAAAATTCCAATGTTGTTATCGCCAAAAATTAACATTGTTTGTGATCAATATTTTGGTTGGTCTTATCTTTGAGAGAAGCAATCATTTTGCTTGATTTTTTTTTTAATTTTTTTCATATGAATTTATAATGGGACAAGTACTTTTCTTCTCCCCTCAAAAAGGAACTTTTCTTTTCTATTTTTTTAATCTTAATTACCTTTTCAAATGAAAATTTAAATTAAAACTACAACAAAAGTGAAGAAGAGGGGGTGACATTTTTGAGGTTATTTGTGTGAACTAATTACTCATTTTTTTAGAGTGTTCATTTTATTACTTATGAATCAATCTCCACCAAATGGAAACCATCATTTTAGTAGATGCATTTTATATTAAGAGCATCTGCAACAAACGCCAAAATGGTGTTGATTTGAGATTTTTGTTGGGCATTTTGTATTTTTTTTTGCTTTATTTTATATTTTCTTATAATAATTATAATTTTATTTATATATATAACTATAATTAAAGACATTTTATTAATTTAATTTAATATCATATTTTTACTAATTTTATTACTAACTTGAATTAAAAGTTTAATTGTTGAATTTTTTAATTATTTTATATTATCTATTATTTGGTTTTCCTATTTTATATGTATTTTTAATTCTTTTTTTACACTTATTTTAATTATCTATTTGATTATTATATTATTAATTTTTTATTTAAATTTTGTCGTATATTATTTATTATTTATTTCTTGATTAATGATTGAATGTAATATTAAATAAGTATGTAAATACATTATTGAGAAAATAATAAAAAAATGAAAAAGAGATAAAAATAATATTTTAAAAATGAAATAAATGGGATAAAGGAGAAATTACTGTTTGGTGTTAAACTTTAACATCCAGTAAAATACGAAATTTGGTTGAAGATGGCCAAAGGCTTTGCACGCACAACAAATTACAAGAAAAAAAGAAACTTTCACACACATAGTTGTATATATCAAAAGGTCAAATTCCGTACCAATTAGGAGGCAAATCCCTCACAAAATTAAAATAATAAAAATTATAAATGCGAACCCCAAAATAGCAAAAAGAAAAGAAAAGAAAACACCTTATTAGCTTCATGCTCTGCTTTCAAATGGACGACAAAGAGAAAGAAAAGAAAACATCAAACCCTGAGAGTGACGGTGGACAAACTGCAAGTGACATCAGGGAGCAGCTAGCGGAGGGCCAAAAATGATGAACGAGCAGTGAGATGGCATTACGAGAAATCAAGTAGTGGGCTGCAAGTGAGTGTGAACAAGGAGCAATTGAAGCAGTGAGATGAAGTAAATGAAGAAAAAAAAAAAAAAAAAGCGGAAGAGAGAATGGCGTCTCCACCACCTAAGCTTCCCAAACCCTAAGCAACAAAGAAAAAAAAAAAGGTTTTCGGTTGATGCAAGATAATAGCTCTTTTATCGCTAGTAAATTTTGTCAATATTAGTTTAAGGGGCATTGATATGTGGGCGTCAAGTTTCTAAAGTTTTTATTTCTCTTTAAACAAAGGTCTCTTATTAGTGTTATAGGGTGAACTTTTTATTTTTTTCATGTATATCCTAGCGTAGAACAACAGATTTCATGTAAGCTTGATCAATGAAGTTGGATCTCTCTCAAAGTTTAGTTATTAGGTAGATAATTATAGCTCTATGTAAAAGATTTTGTCTTATACTTGAAATATTTACTGGGCCCTAAAATATTCATCTGGTCTAGAGAAGGAGCAAGCAGGATCTAATTGAATTGAGTAGCTAAGAAGACTTTTTTTTAAAAAAAAGAATTTTAAAACAATTCCAACCTGAGGAAGATAGCAACCCATGGCAACTGAGAATTAATAAAGTATACAAGGATTTCAGTAGAGAGAGACAGAGAGGTACAACACGGGGGGCCATGCGGAAACTGAACAATAGATCATCAAAATAATTGATGGGCAAGGGGAACTCCTAAACTCTCCCAACCCAGCCATCTGAGCTAAAGATCGGCAAGTAGATTCCAAGTTTTTTTTATACTGGGCGCTTATATTAGTTTTGTTGACACACCCAAACCCAAGTCCGAAATCCGAAATCCCCCAAAACTAATTTGTGTGAATTGGCACTTGTTTTTGTGTGTTGGCGGGTCCCGGTGGAGACTGGAGAAGTTAAGGAAAGCCTGCGAAATATAGAATTACTTTAGAGTTTCCACGTACGACATGATGCCACTGGAAAGAGACTCGCCACTTACCCCAATTAGAAATAGCCATTAGGAAAAGGGCATTTTGATTACTTAATACTAACATTTATTTTAGTGTGCGGCTGCATGTGCTGTGCCCTATGCACCCTACCATATTGTGAGGTTAATGATAAACGGTTGCGGCAGGGGACGACGGTGGTATGAAGGGGCCAGGAGTGCAGGGTGCACTGGATCATATCAACCTAATTTCATCCTAAACGCAACATCTCCAAATAAATATCAATTAATTAGTGAGGAATGAGGACATGTGTGATGTAAACCCTTATCCATACCTCAGCTAATGGCTGCTGTCACAACCCTCCACCATTAATTTTTCTTTTTCTTTATTCACAAGACACTAATGACCATGAAACCAAGCCAAGCCATGCCAAAACACACCCCACAATAAATAAATAAATAAATAAATAAAATATAAAATTAAAGAAGAAGAAGAGGAATAAAGACGCCATTATCCACAGAGGGAGGTACAAGTCACACAGTCCCGTGGATCAATCTAGTAGCAGCGTTGATGATAGTTGATGATAAACATCGGAGGAAACGACAAATTACGAAGACGTGTGAAGCGCAGATGGGCGGAGAGGGACTGGCTTGGCACCTCTGATATGGACACGTATACATTGAAATGCATCAACCGCCAAGTACCCTTTCTCCACCTCTCCACATCCTTTTCCTTTGCCTTTTGCTTTTCCCTTCCCTTCTCCCACAATTATTAATAAATTATCAACACTACTCCTACAATACAAGCCCATTTCTTCTCTGTGTATCTAATCTTTCTTTCTTTTTATCCCCTTATAAAATCCGTGCCCGTCCGAAATCGCCATGCACATTCATTGTAATTAATAAACATACTAATACAATAATGATTAAATAATCTAGAAAATAAAGAAGGGATCTCACCATATAAACACTAAGCTTTTAGAATAAATTACATTTAATCATATCTTAACATGCAAATTAAAACAATTTAATAATAATAATAATAACGGATACGTGTAACATATATATTAAAAAAGTACTGTAGCATTGCTCATTTTCTTCAAAAAAAATAAAATAAGGGAGAAAGGAAATGAAAGGGGTATGACGTTCGGACTTGTGTATATAGTGTACGCAGGTTTCAGATTCTTCACGGCTCTTTGATTAAGTGGGAATGGTGGTGAGTGGAGAAAAAGAGGGGGCAGTCGTTTTCTCCATGGGCTTCCGTGTCGTCCTAGCTAGCTTCTTAGATTTTGACGGTTATAATAAAACCAACAACGCAATAAAATAGCTAGTTAATTGAGTTAGTTACTCTTGCGTCCCTACCCACCCATGCATCCGTCCATCCATCCATCCATCCACGTTGTATTCGACCCCATTAACTCCTTACAATATTCACCTTTGTGAGTTTAATGTTTCATGTTTGTTGACAGAATGCGGGTGGAGTTAAGAAGCAGGAGACAGACCGATTATAGAGGCCAATCTTAGCAATGACTTGATAAAAGGATTAATTAAGGTCGAAATATAGCCTATCCTTAATCCCCCACAACTTTGGAGCAACACATTCAGACAATCTAACTAGTCTTGTGTGTGTACATATTAATGTTAATATGACACTTGCTCTCATTCTAACGCCTTGCTCATCGTTACCAACTTTTTGCCCGTTTCCTTCACTTTTGTACGTCTCAAACAGAAACAAAGATCGATGGTCCCATATAATCCCATGTCCCTCCCTTCATTTCCACTTGTAATGGATCTCCAGCTGATAAGTACATTTTTCAAATTGATCGAGGAACTAATTAACTCAAACATAAGCAGTTCCACTGAATTGCATTAACCTATAAAGTATATACTTACAATCTCCTGTATTACATAACAAAATGGCTTAAATATGCAACTGTTCAATGCCTGACTTGCATATCATATGATCCATTTGCTAACATGCATGCCCAATATGTCTCACTTGTTACACGTCACACCACACCATCATATTATTAAATAATTAAATAAGCATGCTTCATACCTCTTTTATAATTATCAATCATGCATTAAACTATTCTGTACATCTATAGCTAACTAGATTCCGCTTTCTTTCCAAACTGTTTCACAACCCCATCATATGTACAATGATATATAATAATCTACCCCAAATTAACATTTAAAAATATTATTCTTCAAGTCCTACCACCTGAGAGGCTACCATACAATTAAAACCTGTAAAAGAAAACTACTCCACGGTTTGCTTGCAGTAGGGCTACAACATGCAGCTACCTCCATTGCTTTCGTTAATCACAACCATTGCCTTCTATTTACACAAGAAGCAAAAGTCACAAATATACTCTTTCCTTTTCTTTTTTTTTTCTTTTTTTTTTCTTTTTGATCTTCTTCCCTTTTCTTTTTTTTTTTTCTTTTTTTTCTTTTTGATCTTCTTCCCTTTCTGTTCACTTTTCTTCTTCCCATTACATTGAAATTTGTATCTTTCCATGTATCGTCTTCTATATAAATACATATTTTATATCCTTTCCCACATTATTCACCGTATATGAAGAAAGATCTTCTTTTCTACCCTTTTTACAAACTTTCTATATAACTTTTAATTGTTAGTATATATTAAAATGGGGCCCGATGAGGAATGCCCTTTCTCCTTCTGGCATTGCGGTTATTGATGATCGGCGGAGTGGCTGGAGAAATGTTGTTCCCGGTCTCCTCGCCGGAGCTAGTGTACCTTTCACCGGAACCGTAGTACTTGTTCCTGTCGGACAGCATCGGATTGTCGACCAGACGATTGAAAACGAGAGCTTTGCGGATCTTCCTTGGGGTCAACGAGTCGTCCGACTCCACGGAGTCACGGCTGTGTTTCTGCCGCAGTGTGAAACTAAGCTCAGGATCGCCGCGCTTGATGCCCCCAAGCTAACATTAATACACAATAAAATTTGTTCATTTCCCTAAAAATAAATAAATAAATAAATAAATTCATTCAACTCTCCTAAAACAAAACAGAGCTAGCTACCGATATTTGTGACTAACTACTCCAAACTACCTAGTAGCTATTTGCTAACAGAAAAGACATAAATTACAGTAAAAACCTTGAGTAAGAAGAAAAGTCACACAGATTGCGAATAACTGAAAATGCAACATTGCAAAAAAGAGATGGAAGCAAGGAATTGAATTAGGGAAGAAGATCCGATTAATACACAGAAAGGGGCACATAAATTAATTTTAAATTTTGATTACAACGTATAACAGAAGGAGGGGGGAAAACAAAGAAAAAAAAGAATTTTAGAGGAGTATGAGAAGCAATTAAATTGGTAGTACAATTGATGATTACCTTGCATCCAAGAGAGCAGAATCTGAAGGAGTCGAGAAGGCTCCTGCAACAAATCTCACATGTATTGGTGACGCCCTTTCCAGGCCTAGGCTGGGGACGCTCGTTGAGGAAGACAATCTTAGCACTGTTGATAATGTAGGTCTGAACACAGGAGATGTCGATGTACTTCTGCACCTCGTTAACCCTTATCACATTATGGTAGGATGACCTTCTTATCTGCAGAAAGCGAAGAGGAAACATGGGTATGGCCGAGATTTATAAGAAGTAACAAAGGAGATTTATTTGGAGAATATTAGAAGAAGACCCACTTGAACAATGCGATGTTCTCTGTGATGAATCAAGCAATATGAACAGAGAGCATCTCCCATGCAATCCAGGCAAAACAAGTTACACTCGCTCTTGTTAGAATCGGCATGCGTTTCACAGGGGATGAAGTAATCGGCCTTCAACATCGGCTTCAACCATGGCGGCCCCAAGTCATTGCTCTCCATAGGAAACATTGGACCGACCTACAAATTACAAATTGAACCCACAAATCAATCAATCTCCTTCAACCCCCAACAACTCACACACATATATACATATATACACCCAATAACAAGTAGTAGGCATACTAATAATAATAATAATAGATAGAAATCCAATAAGATATATTGAATTGCTTAAGACTTTCTCACCATAACTTTCTTCTGCTGGTTGTTCCCGATATTCTGTTGGTGATGGTCGATAGCCAGCTTATCCCAGTTTTAAGAGTGCTGAAATGAAAACAATGAAAACCCCTGCATTCATTAGAAAGGGAGAGCTCAAAGCACCTTATATATGATTAGTATATATACTGAGCTTTGTTGGTTGGATTGATGAATTGAAGAAGAACGACCGGAACCAACATTTATAACAATTAAAAGAGGGAGCTTGAAAGCTGATGGACATATGTATATATACCTGTTACAGAGACGAGGTATGATGGACCGTCACTGAGAATGGAGGAGAAGACAAACAAAACAAAGCAAGACGAGGGAAATATTTCTCGAGAGGGAGGCGGTCGGACTCGGATCGCTAAGCAAGATTAGAAGCATGCCTGCCTCTAGGAATAGGATATCCGCCGGCTAATTTCAATCGACGGCTACAACCTCACCCATTATAAACCCTCTCTTCCAGACCGTCCGATTTCATTTGCCTTAGATTTTCCACCACTATTTTCTTTTTAATTTTTCTATTTCTTCTTCTCCTTTTTTTTTTTAATAAAATAAGCATATCTATCGACTTCATAACTTCCAAATCAAGTTAAACCTCGAACCGACGGAAGTTTTCCGTCTCCGTTTCCGTTATTATGTTTATTTATTATTGATTTTAAAACAAAAGGGTCAAATAACAACAGCTGCAGAAGCAACAAAATTTGACATACGTGTGGCTTCCTTCTTTTCCTTCTTCTTCTGTATGATCTGATCAATTCAATTTCTAGTTGTCACCGTACCGCTTCGTCGGTCAGACAATGCCATACCCGCCCAAATTCAACAACAGGACCCTTATTTTACTTTTGATTAGTTTGGAGAGGTATCTCCGGTGGTACTGTTGGTGTATCTGAATTCTGCATTCTAGAGAAAGTAATGAAAGACAACATAAATGCAGCAGAATCTACAAGATTTAGCCTACTATACCAATTAAAGGCTTTGTGGCACAATATTATTTCTAGGAAATATATTTGAATTATTGGATCGAAAATCTTTTTGGTAAATTAGCCCAAAATATGTAAAGAAATTAAAAATAAATAAAGGGGACATGGATACCAAAAAGTCACTTATTTGATTTTCCTTAATAAATTCCCACGAGAAAAAGAAAAAAAAAAGGAGATGCTTTCTCGCCCATACATAATACATTAATAGTAAGTAAGACATAACAATAATTAAGATTAAAAAAAACAAGAAAAAAAAAAGTGGTGGGAAGGGAAGAGAAGAGAGGCGGTGGGGTGGGGTTAGGAACTTATCGTCAGCGCGAAAGGACGTTATGGTTGTGCAAGATAGACGGCGCAGGGATTCCGTCACGTATATAGATAACGGCGTCACACTGCAAAATAAAGTAAAGGTAGTTTGATGTGTGAGTGTCGTGAACAGTGCGCCGACTTTGTAAGTTACGTTGACTGTTTTGGAGAGGAGAACACACGTGCGACGCGAAAGGTTAAAAATTAAAAAAAAAAAGATGGGACGCGTGTGGCATATCCCAGGGACCGCCTTACGTGGCAAGCAATAAAGGGCCAATACGCAAAACAATGGTATCGATTCCATTAGCTTCAAAATTGGAAATTACTAAAACAGAAACAGGGAGGCACGAGGGAGACGCCTCCTAATGAGTCAGTCGGTCCTCGCCTTTCCCTTCCCCTTCCTCACTCACTCTTTTATATACGGTCTACCGTACTTGTGTTAACGGTACGGATGAGCTGGCATGTCATTCATGGATATGGTGCTAGGAGTGTGAGTTGAGTTGGGTCAGGTTTGAGATAAACCCACAATCTAACCTAAATAGTTCAAATTGAAAAAGTTGAAACCCAACCTAACCCAATTTACGGCTAAACTCAACCCAACTCAAATAGTTCGGGTTTGGTTCGGTTTGGGTTGAGTTATCGGGTTAAATTTTAAAATTTTTACAAGTTGTTTACTTAAAAATAACATTCTTTACCTAGGTATAGGTAAACATATTATAAATGAAGAAAGAAGCAATATAAAGAGAATGAACTACAAGCTATGAGACTAAACTAGAAAAATTACAAGAAATCAGAAGAACATTAGCAAAAATTCAAATAGGAAGATGAGGATTTGAAAATAAACAAAAAGAATTATTAGATAGAACAAATTTGAAATAGGTGAAGAATATTGATTTACAATAAATTGAACAATAGTAGGAATACCATAAATATATTATATATGACTAAGCAATAAGCAAAGTAATAAATAAAGAATGATGTTTAATGCATCAATCTAATACAAAACGAGTACAAAGAGCCCCTTTATCAAATATATAATGGTTAATGCATCAATCTTATAGAAAAACTTGAATAACATGCTTATGCTTTCTTTCCAAGCAATAAAATGCATCATCTTCTTAAATCATATTTATTTTAAAACCAAAATTAATTACACAAAACTTAGGGTATTTTTTGGTTTGGGTCGGGTCATGTTTGGGTTATAGGGGTTAAACGCACAACTCAACCCAAACTGTTCCGATTGAGCATTTTAAAACCCAACCCAACCCAAATATAGTTGAAAACTCAACACAAACCAAACCAAAAGGTTCGGGTTGATCGGTTCGGTCGGATTAATCGGGTTGATGAACACCCCTATATGATGCACCTTCACCGAACGTGTACCTCCAGCAGCGCTATAACCTCTGTATCTCTATACTCTTTTGTAGATATACTTGAAGAAATTAGAAATATGGTGCCACGCTACTTCTATTACCTACCTTTATTAATATTAATTACTCCATTAATACGTATATTCTGGTCTTGATGTAATCTTCAAATCTCTAATTGCTCTGTTTAACTCTGTTTGATAGGTTGGTGTGGATGGTGATAAAGTATATACGGAAGAACAATGAAAGATAGTTAGCAGAATAGGTTAGAACTGGTAAATAGGGAGTTTGATATATAGTGAAGTTAGAACCCAACATGACTGTTCATGGATGGGTGCTTCTTCCATACTCTCTTTCCTTCTCTCTCTCTCTCGCTACCCTCTCTAGACAAATTAAAGTTACGAATTGCTGGTACGGGAAGTGGATTCTTTATCCACTCCTCACTTACATTAGTTAATTAATTATAAAGAATGGGTGGGTTAATTTATCAATTACAGAATAATATTTAATTACTTATTTATATAACCAATAACGACCTTTGGTGCTGATGGATGCTTAAATTCAATATATTATTTAGTTGGTTCCAGCTCACCACCTTTCTAATTAGGCTTAGCCCTTCAGGTCGCAAAAGGGAACCAACAAGTTTTGGGTGTTAATTACCATGTCACCCTCATTTTCCCTGCATGGTGTCTGCTGGGATAAAATATAATTATGTCATTTTAGGCCAAAGGATTCTTTCTCTATGAATATTTCTTATTTTAACTTAACGATGTATGCAGACACATAAGAATGTAGTCAGGATTTCTCATTAGAGTGGGTACAATTTTATTTAATAAACTTCAATAGAAAAAGAAGAAACATTTGATTAATACATAATACATTTACGCTCCTCTGAAGTAGTGTTTGAAAAATGGAGCCTCAATTTTCAGAGATTATTTTAGAATTTACTTGAAAATGTTGCATATTAAGGTTTATGTCAATTGTCAAACACCTTAATTGAATATATTTACTCTAAAATGGTACATGGACCATATATACATCAATACATGCAGACAAAAGTGTATTTAATTTTTTTGTAACACTAATATCTATTTTTCATATAGGACAAGCACCGAGCATAGGTAAATGAAAAAGGAAGGTTTTTTTTATATCATATTGCATAACCATTTATTATTATTATTTTAGCATAAAGTTTGTTTAAATCTTATATTATTTTTATTTGAAAGAACCCTCGGGACAATAGGCATTAATTATGAGTTCTATTTTACTTACTAATATTTTTTTTGTTTCATTTAAAGATATTTTTATTAATAGTTTTAGAAACATTTTATATTATTTGTGCTTTATATACTCTTTTCCAAATGTTCGACCCAAAACAATTTAAAATTTTTTGTTTAAATTCACGCCTTAGCTCTTCTCAAAGCCAAAAAAATAATA
>JAJIYU010017622.1:0-11598 GCA_030144865.1 Tinospora cordifolia | reverse complement strand
TAGTGCATTTTGAGGATGAAGCTGAACTTAGGATTAATTTTCCGGTTGATGTTTGAAGAATGAAAATTGTAACAGTACATTTGTTATGGGAATTTACCATTGGACGTTGTTCGCACGAAGACGACGATGATCGACCTAGTTTTGGATTCCTCTATGAAAGGTATGAAAATTTAATATTATTTTACTTACTTATTCGTATTATCTTGAGATAAAGATAGTTTAGAAGAAATTATTGAAATAATTTAATCTACTTTAAACATTTAGAAAATTCGAAAAGAAAGTTAATAATCTTAGAAACCTAATTTAAAAGATTCTACGGGTAGAATCCTAATTTAATTAAGAATAATTTTTATACAACAGATGAAGAATAATATTGGAAAATCTAAAATTTAATTATTTTAGTTAGTTAAAAATATGAAAAAAAAAATAAACTTCTAAAAACCTTGAAAATTTTTATAAGGAGGAAATGAAATTTTAAGCTTTGAAACTAAACATGTGATATTTAGAAGTCTTATTTTGTTCATAAATAAAATTATTGTAATATTAATAAAGTATTTTTACTGTGAAGATTAAGGCATTAGAAAATCTAATTAAAGTTTTAATTTCAAATTAAGGAAATTTAGGAGATTCAGAAATTATTTTAATTAGAATTTTAGGATAACCCTAAATCAGTTGAAAGTAACGTTTGAACTTCATAATTACCTTAGAAATTAATTAAGCTTAAGAGTAATCCTATTAAGTGTCAAATTTCAGATTTATGTGTTTTTACGAATCGAGGATCTCAAAGAAAAGCAAAGAGCCCCGAAGATCGGCGAAATCAGGTGGGCATGACTTCCTTGCTCATTTGTATTATACGGATTTAAAATTCAAAACATTTGTTTGAATAGTTCTAGAATTATTAGAATTATATTAAGAAATTAGTTGAAATTGTTTGGTTTATGTGAATGAGATGTAATGTATGATGAATTGTTAATCCATGCGTAATTGGTTCATGACATAATCTTGCATTAGATTTACTCAAATATGGCATGCATGACTAGGAGCATAGGCATCTAGATATTATTGCTTATCTATGCATTTTGTCTGCAAACATAATTTGGATTACATTTTCTAGTGTATTGTATGATGCCTGATGTGTTTGAGATTATTTGTAAAATTAAAATAAGACGATGGTTTATTAAGAATCCACGTACCGGTACGATTGACGAGCCTGAAGCGGATCGAGGTGGCATCTCCTATATGTCACCACTTGAGATTGTCGAGCCACAAGGCGGATCGTAGGTATTTCCACCTGGAGCTGACTGTGACAGCTCGAAGTCTTTGGGAGATGGTACGATTCATGATAAGTACGCCTTCTTAGGCTGTGATGTGAATGACGATTGATTTTAGACGGTTATTAGAACCCTCTGAGATTAGATTGGGTCACAAGGAATACCGAGAGGCATCTCAACCCTTTTCCGGTCTTAGACTACGACTAAAACAAATGAATGTTTGAACGCCTAATGTTTTGAAAGTATTAGTAATGTTTTGGATTGGGTCTATATAATGCATGTGATGTGTAGGATCGATCCACTGAGCTTTCGAGCTCACTCCCATTTCTATTTTTCAGGTACATATGGACGTAGAGTACTGTAACCTACGTCAGAAGACTCGCACTTTGAATGGGCACCTGTAGGGGAGGTTGTCCGGGATAAGCGACTTGGAGGTTATAATTTATGTATTTTACTGGATTATTTTAATGTGATTACATTAGTTTAACTTTGATTGTTTTTATTTTTAGTGGCTTTCCTTGTTCAACGATTTTGGTTTAAATGAATGGTTTTCAGTATTTCTGTTGTATTATTTATACATTGTTTTGAGAGATTCGGTGAATTCATAGAAAAATTATTTTGACCTTTTGTTTGTTTTAAAATATATACACAGACATTTACTTAAGAGCAAATTATTATGTACTTAATTTAGAAGAAAAAGATTTGAACAGAACGAGATTTTCTAGTAGCATCTCGATTTTCATAGGGTGACGATCCAAACGTGAGGTAACACGTGAACGGAGGTCCAGTCGAAAATTGGGGTGTTACACCTAAGGCCATGGTATCCTCCTAGTTTGAGTTCTAAGCGTTGAAATATGAAATTGAAACTAAGATAGGGTGGTTATACCTCTATTGAACCTTCAAATCTCCTTGGTTGATCAACACACCTTCAAGCAACAGAATTTGTGTTGTGTTTTTTCCACCTTTGTACAATTCTACTTGTTGTGTTGAACAGCCAAAGAATGAAAAGGGTGCCAAGACAGAGGCTAGGAGAGCAAAAAGAGAATTGATTCGTTTTTGCTAGGATGAGGAGAATGGGTGCCCAAGCCTGAGTTTATATAGAGTTCCAATGAACATGTTTGGAAAGGTTTGGGGTGTTTTCGAGATAGAAACCGTTCTAAATCTCTAATTTTCTTGTTCTTCAAGCACAAGGAATAGCAATAATCGATTTTAGAAGTTGTTATTTCGTTTGGGATGCCATAGAGTGGTTTTAAAAACTTTTCAAATCGTTTTTGCACACTATTACACGCACTATCGTGGTAGTCAACTAGGTTTCCAATTTCAATTTCTGGGCATCATGACGCACTACCGCAGTAGTGTTTTCATTAACACTATAGTCAAAGACAAATTTCTATGCATTTCTTATTATTTTTTTTTTAGTTTGCTAAGTCTTTCATATATCAAACTATCCGTCATTTTTACTATAGTTTCATGGATTTTTCAAGGACTATTTTATTCAAGTAATTTTATTTAATTTTCCGAAAGTTTTCGACAACATCTCAGGGTGTTATATTGTAGTTCTATCATCATCACAACTTGCCTCAATTTGATCTATCTAAGGCAAAGCATAAACTATTTGCTTACCTTTCCCTTTTTTAGCACAGTCACCACCCATCATTTACCCTAACATTTTTTTCCTTCTCTTACACTTACAGACCTTTGATTAACATGCCTTTCATGAACACTCTCCTCTTTAATTTCTTCTACCACTATAGTAGATTTGGGAATCACCAAATACTTCACTTTCTCTTTTTGATACTTGGCTTCCGTCATATGCCAAACATAGACATCAATCTCTGTTTTATTAGTAACTATCAAACACATAGTACAAACATCCCTATTAGTTTCTATGAATCTCAACCCATCCTTGTATTCCATCCTTGACAACAGTAAAACCATTGAACATATCTAGCTATAGACAACCTTTGTAACCATTTGTCCATCATCACTATTGCATCCTATCTACATTGCACCAATCAATATACTCAACCTCCTCACTATAATACCTCCACTCACCTAAATCTCCATTATAATGAAGTTTAACCATGAAGTAATCCTCAGTTAGATCTAAAGTAAATGTAGAAGAGGGAAAAAGTTAGAAAACTCATATCAACAAGCCAAAAAAAGAAAACCAAAAAAACCAAAAAACATCGAAAAGTATAAATAATATATCAACATTTTTTACAAGTGGACCCATATTGCCTTTTTTGCAATAGGTTTCTTCTTCTCTTTTTAGGTATATTAACTGTAGTGAAGTAATAAAAACCCTAGTTTTCCAAATGACTAAAATGAAATCTCGAAGCGTTACTACTAAAACTCGATGGCTACAAGTAACAATAAAGAAGATGGTATTCAAAGAGGGTTTGAAGAATTTGAATTTTGAAAGTTGAGAACGCTTTGTTAAAAACATATGAAAATTAGGCGAGAAACAACATTCTTCGTCATAGCAAATTGTCTTCGACGATGTAGGGTATAAATAGGTTTTTCTCTCTACTAAAGATGCGATTTTAGGAAATGGACTTGCCTCATTAGCCAAAAGGACGATGACTACGCATTGATGTGGCAACATGTATGCTATATAGGAAAGATAGTAGGATGTCATTGGTGTGAGGTGCGTGCAATGTGAACATTTTTGCCATGCTGATAGTTTGATTTAGCACTAACTATAGTTGACATATTTCAAAAAGTTTAGGTTTTTTTTTTTTTTTTTTTTTTTTTTTCTTAATACAATGTCAAGTTTTGTATTGAATCTATTACAACTCGTAAAGTTCACTGACTAGTAGTGAAATTAACCATTGATTTCCGATGAAGTTGAATAACTGGGAAGGGTTATTTCTGAAAATTATTTTCGAATGGAGTACCAAACCGCCTAATACATTCTAATAATGTGAGGTGGGTAATTAATTAAACAAAGGATGAGATCTGGTTCATTTTAATAAATAAACTATTGGGACGCACAAAGCACAAGCTGATTAAAGTCTGGTTCGGTGGACTTGTCATTTGTGTGTATTTTTCTGGGTATTTCCATCTTCAAATTCTCAATGGTTAGAGTCAAGAATTGGAGTCATGTCAAAATCGTTCCTCTAATTTGGCTACTCTCTGCCACTTTGTTCTTCTTTCTCTTCCGAATGGCCCTTCTTAGTTCGTCAGACAATCATACCTCTGAATCTGTTGATGACTCAGGTTTTTCTCTGCTCTTAACTCTTTAAGATAGATCCTCTTTAAACTCTTTCTCTGTTAATTGGGCAGGTTTAAGTTTCATGTTCGAAAAACCCTAAAATTAGCAAGAAAAACAAGGGTTTTCAAATGTGGATTAGTAGTAGAACTTAGAGTCTTACTGTTGAAATCTCTCCCTTTATTTTATTTTTTGTTTTTGGGAGGTGTATCGTTTGATTGATTGAGAACAACAAAAAATCATCTATTATTGTAAGAGTTTTGGCCATTTTGAGTTGTTTCCCCTATCTTAATTGGTATGAAAATGAGAGACAATTGGCATTGTGTTTAATTCAATCTGCTAGTATCCAGTGATTATTGACTCGAAATTGCAAGTTTCTGTTTTGATAGTGTCACGCATTTCTAATTCGGAAAGACGGGCAAGAGTATATGACAAGATGTCGCGGGATTTAGATGAGCGTGGTGCATTGTTTCTTCAAGGTGGACAAACTTCCCAGTCTTTATCTCTTTCAGATATTTTCACACACGACGAAGAAGGAATCGTCACTCCTGTGCTTAAGGTTGTGATGAACTAGAAATTCGTCAGTTATTTACTTCGAGATTTACCAGCATTCTTCATTCTGCTGAGATTGCCATCAGTTTTTCTTTTCTTTTCTTCAAAAAAAGATGTCTACAGTAAATTACCCAATTTATATGGATGTAGGCTGCCACTCCTCCAGTTCGAGCTAATGTTCTTTATCTAAATGACAAGTTTTCAGTGCCCATCTCGTAAGTCTCTGTTTGCTCTCGTTTTCATTACAATTATTTTATTTTATTTTATTTTATTATTTTATTTTTTTTTTATTGATATCAACTAGTATAATTGCACAAGTTGGGTCCTGTGCTTTATTTTTAACCTTCCTCCAATTTATTTGAACAATTAACAAATTAGAGGAAGGCCAGAAATAACTTAATCTCAGACTGAAGGTTGATCCTATGTTATTGGTGCACCACCTTGTGATAGCAAACTAGGAATAATTTGGATGATATTCAGATTGCCTTCTTGGGGCCATTGAGAATTTATCTTATTAAACAGGAGACTATAGAATGGATCTGAATCAAGTGATAAACAGTTTGAAAAACCAATGTAGGATATAGCTAGATTAAACATTTGCTTGAGTAGCTACTCTATCTGAGAAAAGTGGAACTCGGTGCAATATTAATGTTTATTCTATTTTGACATAGAATTTAGGAATTCAAATATGGAAACAATCTTAATATTCTCCAGTGCAGGTTAAGGCTGCTTTAATGTCACCTGGATGGTGGATTTAGAGTTCATTAACACAATTCATGTTGCAAAAAGAAAAAAAAGAATGCTTAAATTGATGCTTCTGGATTAATTAATGGCAAGAGGCCCCTGCACAGGGTCTATGTCATTTTAAGCATCCTGCTCTTAAATTGAATAGTTTCAATGGAGAAGAAATTGGTATTGAAATTAATATCATACTAATTTACAGGTACTGCATTGCTCATGCACGAGAAGATTGTGAAAATTTTTAAAAAATAAGAGTAAAAAATAATTAGGAGTTTATTCTTGTTTGAATTTGTTTTAAAATCTATTTGGTAGTTCATTTTCTGATTTATTTGCTAATCAACAATCTAGACCTACCCATGTTGGCTGCACTATTTTTTACATATATATTTGGTTTGCTGCAGGAAAGCTGTTGAAGAAATCTTTCTTCCCTATTTTGATGGGGGTGAGGCATCTCTTATTTTCATCAATCTTTCTGCCCTGGAATTGTAGTTTGAAACTTGATAATTGAAGGTTCCTAATTTTCTAGCAATGATTACAAAATTAAGAATGTTTAGGGGTTAGTATTCTTCCATTGTTTTTCTATTAGGCAGATATATACATTTTAAATAGGAAAATGCCAATTCCAGGGAAGAGAAAAACATCTTCAAAGGATAAAATATCAACTAGCACCTGAAAAGAAAATTTCAACCACCCCTTAAATATATCTAGGAGCCAATATGGCCCAACTGTTTATGAACTCCATTTCTTCAACCAATACTTAGCAATTGCTTGCACCCCCTTGTCACCAGAAAAAGGTGTGTGAGTTATTCTTTTACAAATGCAAGAGTACACCATCTTGTCTATTTCTTATTATTTGATGACATGCTTCCTCTTTTCTGGCAGCAATTTGGTTTCAGAATTCTTCCTTATACCACTTTAGTATGTTTCACGCATCACATCACATAGTTGCCGTTCCTGCTACAGAAAGAGAGGTAACGGGGTGGCTTCCAGAGTCATCTTAATCCTAGATGTATCTATCTGTTGAAATAATCAACTAGAGTCTTGACAGTGTTCAACTCTTTTTGTTTAATGCTTTTCTAGATTGAGGCTGAAGCAAAGGCTGTGAGAGCGGCATCAGAGCTTCTATGTCCATTGAAAATTGTACTGGATAGAGTGGTTTTGACTTCAACTGGTGTTCTTCTGGGATGTTGGCAGGTGATTTAAGTTTTTTTATTTTTTTTCTGGATTTGTTGACACTATAATGTAATTACTCATATCTCGTCCAAATGCAGGTGATCTCAGGAAGTGATCCCATAACAATTCGTGAAAAACTAAGGGCTGCTCTTCCAAGGGCTCCTGACCAACAACTTGTAAGGAAGGATATTATTATAGTTGCATTTGTCATGATTATTACTTTAATGAGATTGTCTTTTTCAAGAGATCAAACAACATTAGCATGGGTACCATTTGAATGTCATCATTGTAATCCATATTTGGTGCAATGTAAATTGGTGAAATCATTATTCTGTAGAATGTTCTTTGACTTAGTCAGGCTTTTAAAAGAACAAAATTCATTGACAAGTACTGCACTAAATGAAGATCCTGCTCTTTGGAACAAGAGAAAACATGATGTATTGCATTGAGGAACTTCTGATGTTGAATAGTTTTGGTAGTGAAAGAAGCTGTGGTGGTCGAAATGAAGGAGGTTATTGATTGACTCCAAAAGACTTCCCATTTGAACTGGTGGCATCAGCCAGTCACAGTTCTCTCGATATTTTAGGTTGTTAGGTCTTCAGAGAGTTCCGGTTCATGCTATGTCAGAACATCATCATCATCATTCCTTAGTTTACATTTAATGCCATGTGACCGAATGAAACATGCTTTTCAATGATGAAATTTGCATATTCATTACTTTTATTTCTTTATCTTTCTAATCTTTTATGTCATTTATCTATTGTAGTATGATTCTGCAATACTTCACACTTCATTTGCCAGGCTGCTGGGACACCCTAAATTTCCTCCTCAGGTAATAACCATAAATGAGAGAATCTTTAGTTTCTTCTTCTTCTTTGGATTGATGTAGATTCTCAAGAAATGCTGTTTACATGTTGTATTGTTTTGTTGAGTATGTATCAGCTATTTATAATGTCTCTGTTTTTTTTTTTCTTTTTTTTTTTTTTGTGTAGGAAATGCATAAGCATTCGGATCCAATCAAATTCTTCCACGAGCTTGTTACTCGTCTAAATACTAAAATCCACAAATTCAAGGTAACTAACTATGTTTGATACATGATATATGTGCTAATAGTTGAACAAAACTGAAGTATCTACTAATGTTATCGATTAGAACACATCACGATGGATTCGCAGAACTTTCTTCATAATACCATCTGGCATCCATGGGTTTGGGGTAGTAGCATTAGCCCAAGTGCCACCTTACCTCTTAACATCCTAACCATTTCATCTTTGACAAAAATGTATATTACATTGTAGGTTGGATTCTCAAATATCATTCGTTTTGTTAATTCAATTTGACTTGTTGGTTAATGTTGTTTTATGATCTCATTTAGGAGACACTTTCTGAAAGTGCATTTAGAGTAAAATTGCTGCTTTAATCAAGCTAACGTGAGAAAAAAAAAGTAATTTTTAGCTTTTAGAAAAAGCGCAGTAAAGCTTTTTTTGTTCTTCTCAAAAGCTTTCTTCAAAGACACTTCTCGTAAAAATACTCCTGTACAAGTTTTGCAAAACAAGTGGAGCTTACATCACATTTGCAGTTTCCGCATGCATTAAAGAGCTGAACAATGTTGGTTGTTGGGTGAATATTGCTTATATCTTTTCTTCACAATCATCTTGTGAATAAGTTGATAAATTATTACTTGATGGAGAACATCCAGGCTGAAGTGTGGGAGCTGTGGTACGTAGAGGAGTTTGATGTCCTGGCACTTGCACTGAATGGACGAATGAAGCAGCGAAAATTCCGTCTTGGCTGCACAACAACTTGAGGATTGAAAATTTTGTTAGCGTAGAAGGTAGATAGAATGGTGTGGGCAGTAATAAATAATCAACTAAGCCTTTGAAATTGGAAGTTTCATGGCAATTAAGAAGGTTTCTGTTACCCTCTAATGTATGTATGTATAAAATGTTAAGCATTGTGTTTCCTATGTATTCCATCTCTTTATTTATACTCCTAATTATATGATAATAGTATTCAATCACACTCTATTTGGATGTACTAAGGTTTTGAAAGCATAAGAATACCTTCTATCTATGCAAGTATTTATGTAAGATAAATATAAAATTTCCGAATATAATTATTACCCTTCACTGTTAAATTATGGTGAAAAAAGTAAATAAATGAATAAATAAATAAATAAAATAAAGATGGTCCACATGATCATCTACAGATCTCTTGAATAATTATTTATTTTATCACATGAACTAAATAATTATTGAATTTGATTTCATTTAATTAAAAAATTAACATCCTAGCAAAATATGTATTTAAATATTTATCATCATATGAGATAAATAGTTATTGAGCTTAACGTTGTTTAATAAAAAAAAAGTTGACTTGCATCAATATATGTAGTAAATTAGAAGCTCGCAAAAAGAATTTTTGACTTAATAGTATATTAAGCAATATTCCATAACATATTAGTAAAAGTTTTTGGACATATGTTGACATTTGGTTATTATTTATTTACTAGTTCACAGCGACAGCATTACACATAAATTAAAGAGTGCAATAGTTATAAGAAAAAGATTTTAGTTTTTTTAAATAAAAAATACATAAAAAATTTGATGAGAATTAGCTAAAGTAGAAACTGCTAGAGTTAGTATTGTAGGATATCTTAGGTAAAGAATAAGTATTTTTTTTTCCTGTATTTGAAAGAAAAGAGTAAGAAGACATCGATGGTTGCAAATATCACAACTATTTGGTAGTTTAGGTAGAGAACTTTTTGTTGGTTCGTCATATTTAACTAAATATTTAAGTGGGTCCTATAAACAATTTTTTCTTTTTAACTGGATCAAATTGATTCTTAATCTTTAATATGTGGAGATTATGATGGTAAAAATAATTTAGTTAAAATTAAGAAATTGAATGTAAATATGACTACTTGGTAATGTGAAAAGATATGTTTTATTTGAAAATTTATTTGGTTCTAAATAAGAAATAAGAAAAACTTTAAATGTAGTTTATAAGTGAAGGAAGCGCTAGATCTTAAATTTCTAGCTCACATTCATATTTAAGGAAACTTAAGGGGTGATGCTTTGCATCATCAAGCTGTAACATCTCAAAATTTTATAACACGTACATCTCATTTTGGAGACTTAAGGGTATAAAATAATTAAATAAAAAATATGAAATATATATATATATATATATATATATATGTATGTATATTGGTTTTTCCTTGAGATCATATATAACAAGTTAAAATAAACTTAAAAAAAAGGAGAGAGATCTGAAACCATCGAAGGCTGTGCAAAGTTTTACATGCACGATTTTGGCGAAAATAAAACAAAAAAAGAAAAAAGAAGAGAGTGTTGTGCTTTGATTCATGAATAGAGAAGACGAAAAATTGAAAAAAAAGGAAGACGAGGCTGTTTTGCTGCGTTTTCACGCACAAAAGAAGGAGAATGAAGAAGATAGAAGGAGAAGAAGAACGAAGAATGAAGGAGAAGACGCAGTAGAAGTTGTTGTGCGATTTTTTGTGCGAAGAAGAAGGAGAAGAAGAGAAAAGAAGAAGAAGGAAAAAGATGGGCTCAACAAGAAGAAAGAAGAACAAAGAAGACAATCTGAGAAGAATGCGCAGAGAAGAACAAAGAAGAAGCAGAAGGAAAGACGAAGACGGGGTAGACGAACGACAGAGGAAGGGGGTTCGTAGATTTGGGTATGGAACAGAGAGAAAATAACGATGCCCTAGATTTCAAACCCCCTTTGTGCTAGTTTCCAAACCCAAAAACATGTAGGTGATGCCCTAGATCTCATCGTTCTTGCACAGAAAAACCCCAAAATGATGCCAAAGCGAAGGTAAGAAAAGTTGGGTGAGTACCCTAGATGAATATCTTAATTGAAACTCCTATGATACCTTGTGGGATACTGAAGTGGCTTCGGTTTGTAGATAATGGAAAGAATCCAAGAAAACACCAATACACCTGATCAGAGTAACCACGGGGTAGATGTGGCAGCAGCTTTCGTCCTATCACCAGAAATAATGGCAGAAATCACTCGACAGGTGGTCGAGCAAGTGATGAGGACTCTACAGTCACAGCTTGAGGTTCAGAATGAACTAAGAATGGAAATCAATGAGCTAGTCATTCCTCTAAGACTAACCATGCCCAAAGGAGTGACCGTTGAAATAAATCCAATAAAAAAGGATATCCACTTCAAACGATCCATAAAGAATAAAAACAAGAAACGACAAAATGATCAAAAGATGGAAAAGGAAAGCAGGAAACGAAAGCAAACTCACCAAACTCAGAAAGAACAATAGAAGTAGGCTAGGAGACTAGGGTTGTGCTATGTGTGCAGACAAAGGGGTCATTTGGCAAGAAACTGCCCGACTACACCCACCCAAGCTCCTCAGCCTCAAGACTATAAGGGCTATGGTCAGAACCAAGCCAGAATGTTGGATGATAAAGCTCAAGAAGATCAAGACCTACCCTAGAGACCTTAGTATAAGAAAGAGTATTAGGAGAACTTGATTAACCCTTTATTTTAAATTGTTATATGTTAGCACTTATGAATTTTAAGCTTTGATAAGGTTTTGTACCTATTCGTTTCGATAAATAAAATTTATTCCCTTAAGAATCCTCGTTGTTACATTTTAAAGGTTCA